>JANIJG010013787.1:9569-19669 GCA_024611175.1 Megaceryle torquata
CCTGAAAGGAGGTTGTAGTGAGGTGGAGGTCAGTCTCTTCACATGTTTAACAAATAATAGGACAAGAAGAAATGATGTCAAGTTGTACCTGGGAAAGTTTGGGTAGGGTATTAGGAAAAATTTCTTCACCAAAAGGGTTGTCAAGCACTGGAACAGGATGCCCAGGGAGGTGGTGAAATCACCATCCCTGGACGTATTTAAAAGATGTGTAGATGTGTTGTTTAGTGACATGACTTAGTGGTGACTTGGTAGTGCTAGGTTGATGGTTGCACCCAGCCTTAAAGACCTCTCCCAACCATAACAATTCTGTGATTCTACGATTCTGTGATTCTACTCCTTCCTTCTTCTCTTCCTCCTTCTTATCCATCACCCTTCCTCTTCTCTCTGTTCCCTTATCTTTTCTCATGATGCACTGTTTGTGGACCTGTAAGAACATATGAGACAAGTCTTGTTTATAAGTATTAAGATGCAATGTGCAAAGCGAAGTTGACACTCTTGGAGCATGAGTCATTTTTTTGTAATGGGTCCCATCTACCACCATGACATATGTGTTTAAAAACACCTTTGTGTCAGTGTGAACTAATCCTCCTCAGAAATATAGCACTCTAATCTCTGTCACTCTAGTTGGTGATATAAAGCAGATATAATGACAGTTAAAAGTGAGTCATGGGTTGATTTTTCATTCTTTTTAAACAATTTTGACATTCAGTACTACATAGCTCTAAAACTACTAGGAGGCATTATTGTACAGAGGTTTTTTTAATATTGTTCCCCTTTTTCTAAATAAGTATAGCGTGTTCTCTTACATTTCATTAACTTCACTTCTCCCATGTTGTTTTGATCCACATACATTAACATAAAACTGACATTCCAGAAAAACAAATTACTATAACAAACAAGACATTTCAACAGAGAGTCACCATTAACAGATATCTAATTCTTTATTTGATTAATTAATCTTTCTAAAAGTCAGTGAGGAACTAGTGTACAATTGCCCTCCTATAGCCTCTTTAAAACTGAGTGATTTATATGAGAACCCTTGTGAAGTGAGAAACACTAAGTGGAACAATAAAGTCTCTCAAACCCACATTGCAGGTCTCCATGACTCAGGATTTGCTTGCCTCTTCCACATGTTGAGTTGCATTAGAGAAGACACTTGACATTTCATTTATTTAGGCAAAATTACAATTTATGTCACAGAAAGATCAAATTTAATGTTGGCAGGAACATGTATGCATACATCGATACGTTCTATATCTATGTACATATATACATATCTATATAAAGGTCTAAAGAATGGGCACTGGATATGAAATATTTACCATGTGACATGGAGGGAAAAAAAAAGTTGCCTAAGGATAAAGTCTTAAACTCAGTTACTCCAGTGATTTCTCCAGTAAAGCCAAGACAGAATGATTTGATTTTGATTAGAGTATGATCTTTAAAGTGGGACAGTATATGTCAATCAAGTTTACTCCTTGCAGAATGGCCAAGAAAGATGTTCCCAAAAAGAAAATACAACAATAGATATTTGATTATTTTTTTCAAAAAATAATTTTTTGGGTGAAAAACTTTTTGCTATGTGACAATCTGTGGATAAAAGTCACATTTCTACTGAAGCCACAGCAGTAAAACTTCCTCAGACTAGATGCTTATACTGATTGATTAGTATACACACAATTGCATGAAATTAATGCTGTTCTAAAGAACCTGACCAGTATTTTTTGATTATGAAAATTTCATAGATAATTATTCTTAAAAGGGTACCGGCATATCAAGTTTCACATAAAATAGATATGAGATTTCTTAGAGAATATAAACTGAGAGTGTACAGCAAGCTAGTCTGGAATATTTGCACAAAATATCTATTTGAAATCAAGCTGATCTAGTCCCTTCCTGAAAATATAGGAATATATTATTTATTATTCTTGGGGATTAAATTAAGGATCTAAAAAAGAATACTTAAAAGACAACCATAAGTAAAGTATTCTGAAAAAGCTAGTGACAGAAAATAAAAGCCAATCCTTTCTAGTTTCTTTTCAACTCTATAATTCTAAAGGGCAGAGGAAAATGAAAGAAAGAATCTTTTTGACTGTTTTCTGGTTTGCATATGAAATGTCTTGCCATGGTTAATTCAGAGAAGGAAAATATTTGGAGTAAAAAGAAATTAAAACTACAATCTTGGTATTTTTTTATGTCTAGTGTCATGTTCTAGAGATATAATTTTCTAATAGAAAATCTACTATGTTTAACAATTATATTTAACAATTAATAAATATATGTTATGTAGAATCATAGAAGAGGTATCATAAGTTAAATTTTGTTTGGCAAAACTTCGACTACTATACCTGTGATTGTATAACTCCATATGCATATAATTCATTACTGATGTTAGAAGCATTATGCATGACAATAAGATTAATGTGTTATGACATAGATGGAAGACTAGAAAAACCTTAATTCAGAGGAAATACTGCAAGAGGTCACTTTAAATACAACTCTTTATTTTCCTGCTAGTCTTCATAGAGGCTGTAGGAAAATAGATGACATTTTATTTACAGTATCAAAATCTGCAGATATATAAGCAGCATCATTGCTCCATTTTCTGCTGCTGTTGAAAATTTAGCCATGGATTCTCCACCAGTGCCTCATTATTTCTCATTTTTGAAGGAAAAAGTGTATTACATCCTAATTCAGCCCTCAGAAGAGATAACTAACTCAGGACCTTGAGCAAGACTCAGGTGTTGTTCATAAATTGAATATGGGAATGCCGTTGCTTTGGATTAGGAAGTAAATAATTTATAACAAATAATTTAAGAGATGCTGACAGCCAATTAAAAAATTGTTGGATTTGTTTTTCTATAGTATTATTAATGTTCTGTATCTGGTTAGGAAATCGTTGATTGAAATTTCTTCAATATTTGGATTTTGAATTCAGTTGGTTATTTATTATTAAATAGATTGGCTACATAGCATTTCTGAATCTTTACAGAACGGCTCAAGCAGTTTGGAAACAAAAGCAAATGAAGGCGGTGCTGGGACTGAAAACATTTTTAGATTATTGATAAAAACTTTGCAGAGGTGAGAACTCAGAAAAAGGTCCAGGTGAAAAGTATTATGCTTTTCTATTGCTGCCTATTCCTCATTACAATCTCTTTTAAAGATTCACAGCTCCTGTGATATACAAAAAACTGTATTTTTACACTTATGAAGTATAAAACTTTAGTGTATATAATTTTATTCTTCATCTACTGCTTAATTTGCAAGCTCTATGGTAAAATTGTGCTTTGTGTCTTTTAC
Organism: Megaceryle torquata; assembly: GCA_024611175.1. NCBI lineage: Eukaryota > Metazoa > Chordata > Aves > Coraciiformes > Cerylidae > Megaceryle > Megaceryle torquata. The sequence goes on from JANIJG010013787.1 coordinate 12,870, forward strand.
AAGATAATGCATGTTATTGGTCATGATCAGGAATAGAAACAGTAAATTTGATTTACATAGAATTATATTCAAGATACCATCCCAGTTATAATCACACCATATAAAGTGAAAGTGAAATGTACCAGGGGACTTCAGTTTGCTTAAGTACTCTAGCTCCTAGTTTTGAACTGTTCTGCTTTCCAGTGTAGTTAATGACTAAGAATTTAGTGACAAGCTGCCATGGAGGATCTAGGTAGGTATCTAAAATAGGATTTCACAACACCACTGGCTGCTTAAGTGAAAAAGCAGAAAATTAAAAGGAACAAATTAGGCATATATTCCACCCCTTTTCATTCCCAAGCATCTAAATCTAGACCAGCTGGAGACTTCTGCCTCCATTCAGCTATGAGACATCTCAACTATAAGGCAGATAAAAGGACAATGTAAACTTACCTTTTTAATGTCCTGTATAATTTTTAATTGAAGAGGCTTTGACAAATGCATAAAAACATAAACAAATATGCAGCCCCATCCTCAACTGACTTTGTATAAGGCTCAGACAAGGTATGATCTTAGAAGACATGCCTTAGACAACGTACCAACAGTGTACTAAGACACCTGTTACGGGTATGTTGAACAAGGGCTTTTAATAGCATAGAGGTCTGGATCTACCTCCATCATTATTTAAGATGGAAAGAAAGGAAAACACTATTGTATAGTTTTCATTCACGTAATAATTTTAAGAAAGGCCACTGAACCACATGGCACTACTGGTGGAATTAGAATAACCTCATTAAATCTGCAGATGGCGATTCAGCGCTATCATAAATTTAGATGGTTAAAAATTAAAGCAGCTACATGGGAGAAGCTATAAAGTAGCTGTATGTATAAGAAGTTCTGAAGATTTTCATGTCATGTATATCTAAGTCCTATTTATTTGGCTTTGAAGTATCACTTTTGGTTAGGAAAGTACATAATAGCCTAGAATGACAGTATATAGCACATATAATTGTTCGGTGAAATACTTTTTATTTCTTCTTATTTTCTTCTTCAAGCACTGGAACAGTCTGCCCAGGGAAGTGGTAGAGTCACCATCCATGGAGGTATTTAAGAGACATGTTGATATAGCACTTAAGGACATAGTTTACTGGTGGACTTGGCAGTTGTTGGTTAACAATTGTACTCAACAATCTTTTCAAGATCTTTTCCAACATAAACGGTTCTATGATTCTATGATTCTATACTTCTTTGGATATTTCTTCTTTATGCACAGTACAGACTGGCTATCTGTTGTTTTATGGCAACTGGAAGATACAAAGGTAGAACACTATGATGTGTTCCCCTTCATTCAGATCATTATATTTCTTGTAATTGCTGAGTTTGGTTTTCATCGTTACAGTTCAAGATCACAGATGTTTATGTGTAGGCACTTCATCTGAATGTAATAAATGCTTTTAGTATTTCAGGTGGGTAGTGATGATATCACTACTAGAAGACCAAAATTAATTGAGGGAGATTTTAGGGCCCTGGAGAAGCTTCTTAAGGGATCAGGACCACAAATTGTATTCTCTACCATCCCTATGAATGAGGAAATTATCAGGAAGAGGATTCAGATTAATTCATGGCTGTGGGATTAGTGTTATCAGCAGGACTTTGGGTTTTTTTGATCATGGATTTATATACAAGATACCTGGCCTGCTGGCAACAAATGGGATGAAACTGTCACAGAGGGGGAAAAGGGTTCTGGGGCAGGATTTAGCCGGGATCATTGATAGAGCTTTAAACTAGTTTTGAAGGGGGAAGGGGATATAACTGGACCTGCTGTGAGTAAGCCCAAGGGAAGCATGCCAGGGCCTACAGGATGGTGTACTAGAGAGGACTGTTGCTCTGTCCTCTCAGTGAAGACAAGGGATAGTCATGAAATGAGAAATGAAGAGGTAGGAGCAGTTGTTGACATTGTAGAAATCAGGGAAGCATCTGGGAAGCATCTGGTAGGAAATGGGACCCACACTTACAAAAAGGTGCTCAGATCATTAGCTCATCTGAAGTGCATCTATACCAATGTACTGAGTATGAGCAACAAACAGGATGAGCTTGAAGCCATGATGAAACAGGAAAACTATGACATCGTGGCCATCACAGAAACATGGTGGGATGCCTCACACAACTGGAGTGCCACAGTCGAAAGCTACAAGCTCTTTAGGAGCAATAGACAGGGAAGGTGTGGCCCTGTATGTTAGGGATTGTTATGAATGCTCGGAAATTAAGTATAATGATGATGAGGTTGAGAGTGTTTGGATCAGGTTAAGGGGCAAGGCTAATAAAGCTGATATTGCTGTGGGTGTCTGCTATACCCAACCAGAGCAGTGAGGTAGACAAAATATTCTACAAGCACTTATGAGAAATCTTGAGGTCACTTGCTGTTGTTCTTATGGGGGACTTCAACTTCCCAGGTATCTGCTGGGAATACAACAGAAGAGAGGGAACAATCCAGGTGGTTCCTAGAATGTGTAGGGACAACTTCCTTGCACAGTTGGTAAGTGAACTGACCAGGGAAGGTGCCTGGCTGGACTTTTTGTTTGTGTACAGAGAAGGACTGGTGGAGGATGTGGCAGTTGGAGGCTGTGTAGGGAATAGTGACCATGAGATTATTAAATTCTCTGTTCTTAGAGAGGATGGGGGTGGGGGGGGGGGCAGCAATACTGACACTTTGGACTTTTGGAGGGTAGAGGGGGGGGAGGGGGGAGGGGGAGACGTCTGGCGTAAGGAGTGCAGCTGGGTGTGGTAGGAGGGCGGGCACTGGGGTGGGCGGACAGCAATACTGACACTTTGGACTTTTGAAGGGTAGACTTTGACTTGTTTCAGAGGTCACTTGATAGAATCCCTTCAGAGTTAGTTTTGAAAGATGTAGGAGTCTAGGAAGGCTGGACATTTGTTAAGAAGCTAATCTTAAAGGCACAGGAGCAGGCCATCCCCATGTGCCGTAAAAGAAGTTGGCAGTGAAGAAAACCAGCCTGTCTGAATAGGAAGCTTTGATTTAAAATCAGGGAAAAAAAGGAAGGATTATGGCCTCTGGAAGAAGTGGCAGACAAGTCACAATAAGAATGTTGTTAAGTCATGCATAGAAATAATTAGAAGGTCGAAAGCTCAACTAGAAGTTAATCTGTGTTTATTGGTAAAAAAAAACAAGAAAAATTTCTATCAATACATTAACAATAAAAGAAAAGCCAGGGAAGGTCTCCATCCCCTGCTAGATCCAGGAGAAAATATGGTAATAAAAAATGAGGAGAAGGCTGAGGTGCTTAATTCTTTCTTTGCCTCAGTCTTTAGTAATGGGAACACTTGCACTGGGGAAAGTCACACCCCCAAGCCAAGAGACAGGGACCAGGAACACAATGTCCTCTCTACAGTTCAGGAGGAGATGGTCCATGACCTGTTACTCAACATTAATGTGCATAAATCTATGGGCCCAGATGGGTTACATCCTAGAGTGCTGAGAGAGCTGGCATGGGTGCTCACCAGGCAACTGTCCATCATTTATCAGCAATCCTGACTGACTGGGGAGGTACCAACAGATTGGAAGTCAGCCAGTACAACACCCACATATAAGAAGGGACAGAAGGATGATCCAGGGGACTACAGGCCTGTCAGTTTGACTTCAGTACCAGGGAAGCTGATGGTGTAGATTGTCTTGGGTTCCATTATGCAGCACATGCAGGACAACCAGTTGATGAGGTTTATGAAGGGCAGGTCCTGTTTGACAAACCTGATCTCTTTCTATGACAGGGTGACCTGCTTGTTGGATGAAGATAAGGCTGTGCATGTTGTCTATCTTGACTTTAGTAAGGCATTTGACAGTGTTTCCCACAGTGTTCTTATTAGAGATATTGACTGCTCTTGGCTTGGATGAGCATATGCTTTCCTGTGTGAAAAACTGGTTAGATGGATGAATCCAAAGAGTTGTGGTCAATGGAGTTAAATCCAGCTGTTGGCCAGTCATGAGTGGTGTCCCCCAGGGCTCAGTACTGGGGCCACTCCTGTTTAATCTTTATCAATGGATTGGATAAGGGGATAGAGTGCCCCTTAGTAAGTTTGCAGATGACACCAAGCTGGGTGGAAGTGTTGATCTGCCTAAGGGTAGGGAAGGTCTACAGAGGGATCTAGATAGGCTGGATCACTGGGCCAAGGTCAGTTCCATGAGTTTCAATAGGGCCAAATGCCAGGTCCTGCACTTTGGCCACAACAACTCCCAGCAGCGCTACAGGCTTGGGGAGGAGTGGATGGAGAGCTGCCAGGCAGAGAAGGACCTGGGGGTCTTAATTGACAGCCAAGGACTTGGACAGGCTGGATTGATGGTCTGAGGCAATGGTATGTGGTTCAAGAAGGCCAAGTGCAGGGTCCTGCACTTGGGTCACAAAAAAACCAGGACACACTACAGGCTTGGGAAAGAGTAGCTGGAAATCTGCCTGTCAAAAATGGATCTAGGGTGTTGATCGACAGTCAGTTGAACATGAACCAGCAGTCTGCCAAGGTAGCCAAGAAGGCCAACAGCATCCTGGCCTGTATCAGGAATAGTGTAGTCAGCAGTAGCAGGGAGGTGATCATTCCTCTGTACCCAGCTTTGGTAACGCCACACCTTGAATACTGTGTCCAGTTTGGGGCCCCTCTCTACAAGAAGGACATTTTGGGGCTGCAGATGGAACAGAGGTGGGCTAACAAGCTAGCAGAGTGTTTGGAGCATCTGTCTTATGAGGAAAGGCTGAAGGATCTGGGGCTGTTAAGCCTCTAGAAAAGAAGGCTGAGGGGAGACCCTATTGCTCTGTACAACTACCTCAAGGGAAGTTGTAGCGAGGTGGGAGTTGGTCTGTTCTCCCTAGTGACAAGCAATAGAACAAGAGGAAATGGCCTGAAGTTGAGCGAGGGAAGGTTCAAGCTGAGTATTAGGAATAATTTCTTTACTGAAAGAGTTGTCATGCATTGGAATAGCCTGCCCAAGGAGGTGGTGGAGATGTTTAAGAGCTGGGTAGATGTTGTGTTTAGGGACATGGTTTAGTGGTTTTGATAGGGCTAAGAATAAGGTTGGACTTGATGATCTTGAAGGTCTCTTCCAGCCAAAACTATTCTATGATTCTATGCTTCTATGAAACTGGTAGAACAGAAAGTAACTGTTCCAGGTAGCATTCAAATAGGTAGAATCATCTATTTGCAATCCACCATACATTTTTCATTCACACACTTCTGAAAGCAAAAGGAAATGTATTTTTAACTATAAATGTGATCTTTGTTTTTACACTGTACTGATGTAGACATAAGTATTGAAAATGTGAGTGCATCTGTATCAAACCCTGTCACTTTGACCTTTCCACCTTCTTTCCTTGATACTGCTATATCTTCTTTTTCACTACATCAGTCACAATTAATTATCACTTTTAGACAGATTTTGGATTATCTTCATTGTAGTCTACATTTGTTAGTTGCTTTTTATGGATAAATTCCACTGTACTATAAGACTGCTTTCAACATTGTCCATCTACCATATATACAGCAAATAAATGTGGTTTTTTGCATGCTGTATTTGTGAATGAGTGGAAAAAATAATCAAACTCACCTTGGCCTTAATATCTGCCAAAAAATGCAAATCTAAATATACAGTTTTCTGTGGCATCTACTTATAGTGGTCATAATCACTCATTATTTGCTCTAATAATAATGATTGGGCTGCCTTTTGGTTATATATTTCTCGTATCACAAATTGTGTTGCCTAATAGATAATTAATATTTTTTAATTTTTGCAGTCTGTGTGAAAACAAGACTTGTCATTATCATTACAAATTAATATATTCTTTTTAATCTCTACTGGTGCTGAGGGCAGGAGAAGAGTGCATTAGGCAGAAGGGACAGCGATCACTTTTTTTCAGTAACAAGGCTTTAGATCAGCTTGTATCAGTTTGAAGTGGTATTTTTTTATTCTATCTTTATTCTACCCATAGACTTGATATCACTCATAGATGTATACAGTAGCATAACCTGAAGTTTTTCCTTTTTCTTTAAGATATAATACCCTAGAATTCTTTTATTAGGATATGGAACACAGTAGCCCCTAAAACAACTGAAAGAACCATAATTTAGTTTTGAAACTAATGGCAAGTCTTTCTCTTTCCAAATTTATTCTTTTTTTCAGATATTTCAGATATTTCTGATTCCTTTTTATTTTATTTTTTTTGATGCTGATACGCCTATAAGTGGAGCTGATCAGAGCCCCAGATGTGTCTCTCTCATTCTAGTAAAGTGTACTTAAGAGTTTCTGCTAAAGTACATTGAAAGGTACATTATAATAATGAGAGCTCATAGATGCAAAGAATGAAACAGAATGTATATTTATGATCATAATTAGAACTGGTACGTTTGTCTGGCATTGGAGTTTGGTAAAGAGAGTATAAACTATGTTATTTCTCCTCTTTTTTCTGTTGTTTCATTTTTAAGAACTTTAGCTTTCTGGAGAGGATATTTGTTTGCAAAGAATTTCTATTTTTGCTATAGTTTGACTGTGAGTTATCTCTTATTCCCTTCACCTTCTCAAGGACAATATGATCAAACCAGATCCTAGAAGAGTATGATTTTTAACATTTTTTCAGAGTCAAATTCTGACTTCACCAAAATGACTGTAAGTTTCAAAGATATCCACAGTAGGTATTAATTAGTGTCATGGTTTAGGGTCAGGGCAGCCCCTTAGACCTAACAGATGCTCTCTGTTTACCCCCCTCCCTCCCCAAAGGGGAAGAGAAAAGGAATAAGGGAGAGAGACTTGTGATTAGAAAAGG
>JANIJG010013788.1:0-37309 GCA_024611175.1 Megaceryle torquata
GGGGGGGGGGGGGGGGGGGGGGGGGGGGGGGGGGGGGGGGGGGGGGGGGGGGGGGGGGCGGGGGGGGGGGCGGGGGGCGGGGGGGGGGGGGGGGGGGGGGGGGGGGGGGGGGGTGGGGGGGGTGGGATGCTGGGAAAGGGGGATGCTGGGGGTGCTGCTGCAGAGGAGGACATGGGTCCTTCTGCAGGTGCTGCTCCATGGCTGCGGATAGCCACAGCCCTGGGCTCGGCAGGAGGATTAAAGCAGCATCCTGGCTGTTGTAGCCCGTGCAAAAGTTGTTATTAACCCAAACAGCCTCATTAGATACTCTTGCGAGGGCTTGCACTCCACCAGTCGAAAGTATTCCCAGGGTGTGGAGGTTTGTGCTTTTCTGACAAGCGAATGTATTTGGAGTAAAGGGAACTTGAATTCATTAAGGGAAATTTTTGTTGAACTTGAGGCTGGCAAGTGGAGCCGACTGCCTCAGACAGTGAAGGCAGGCTCTCAGCAGTCAGGGCGATTACTCATCAATAAAATTTATCTAAAGAGGGGGTTCCTTCCCCAGGCTGAGAAGCCTTGATACCAAAATAAGATGTGAGTTCAACCATCAGACAGGGACTTAGTGCCGGAGTCTGTGGGGAAAAGTCTCTCATCAGGGAGATGCTGGATGATAATTATCGCTCTTGGCCTCAAATTCAAGGACCTGTTTATTCCTCTGCAGTATCTCTGAAGTGTGCTTGGCCTTGCTTCTGCCCCAGCCCAGCATCCAAGGCAGAGGAGTTGGAGGGTCACTCTTTTTTCTCAGTCCTGAGTTGCTTTTGCTGTCTCCTCCATCAGCAGTTCACCGCTGTGGTTTTCACTGCTGGGTCAGCAGCGATGACCTGGCCACGGCCCGTGGGCTGGTTGGGTTGGGCCATCAGCCCAAGGCGCCGGTGGAAACCCCACGCTGCACACTGATGGGGTGATTGCTCCGGAGAAGGCCCACCTAGGAACCTCTGTTTTGGGCAAAACGGTCCTTGCATCAGAGTGTTTGTGATGAGCAAACCGTTCTGGGTCGGATCATGCAGGTTAGTGCAGTTGTCTTGACCGGAGCAGTCAGGAGTTGCCTTGGGAGAGCTGTGCCAAATGCTGGTTTGGTTGGACACACAGTTTGGCAAGATCAAAACACCCCAAAACATGTCAGCAACGATCAAGTTTAAACAAGGTGGGTTGTTAGCACTGTTTGGACAGAGCCTTATATCAAAAGCCATTTACTCTGCTATTACCATTCATTATTCCCTCCAGCGTTACCCTGGGTGTTTGAGCTGGGATCTGCCTAATCCTGTAAAGCCCAGCTTCTCCTCGTGCCAGAACGGGGAACAAAGTCATAATTCTCCTTTTGCAGCCGCCCAGGCTGTTGCTATGGGAATGCTGCGACGTCCCCCGTTCCGCAGTGCCGCTCTCCTGCCAGCGCAGGTACGGGAAGACGCTTTCCAAAGGGCAGACGGCCCCGGACTGGACGCCGCGCTCTGACGATTAGCCGGGGACATCACAAATCACCCCGTCAAAGCAACGGTGCCAGACTCGCAGGGGACCTGCGACCTGAATTGTAAATGAAGACCAAGCAAACCTGGCTCAGCTGGAGGTATCTGAAGGTACCGAGATTTGTACGTTGGGGTCCTCAGACGCCTACAATTCTCCTGCTGGATTGGCCCCACTTGTAGCCTTCCCCACTCCTCCCAGTTTAGGTCCCATCCCACTCCAGGTCCTCAGCTCCTCCCCTAAAGCTGACACCCCAAAACAGGCTTCTTGCCCAGACCACCTCTGTATCAAACCTCATTGTGCTGCTCGCTGGGACATAAAGTCTGTGCAGCCTTGGACCACCTGAATCGGTGCTTCCTTGCCCCAGCAGTGAGGTTTGCTGGTGCCTGGGGAATTCCTTTCTGCTGCACAGGGACTGGATTTGGGAAACCAACTGGTCCTCCTCTTTAAAACAGCGTCATCTGGAGGAGGAGATTGAAGGCAGGGGACCAAAGCAGGACGCTGTCACGGAGGGAAGATGCTGCACAGATCTGCCAAAGACTGGAGCTCCGCGGGATGCCCGGAGCTCTGCGGGATTCCCAGAGCTCTGCGGGATTCCCGGACACCTGCCCGGCTCCAGCGCTGCATCCTCGCACTCCAGCCAGGAAAGGGATGAGGAGAGACAGCGGCCATCCCAGACCAGCCCTTCCCATCACACAGCTGAGTTACACATGACGTGTACCGAGCTGCCTTGGAGCTGCGCGGCGGCAGCACACACACCTATGGCTGCTCAATGCCTCCGGGCCGGCACCCACCAGGTCGCAGCGATGGCTGCTTTGCCCGGTTTGGATTTGGTCTAAGGCTGGAGAGTTTTCTGTGTCCCAGTGGGTGTCATGACAAAACAGCCATCGCCTTCTTCCAGGACATGCCCCCATGGGAGCACCCACAAAGTATCCCCTGTGTCTGTGGGGATGCTCCATCCCTGCTGTGCTGCTTGGTGGGGCTGCATCAGCCCCAAGGACCCGAGTGCCTTCCCGAAAGGTAATGTCAGACCAGGACTAAAGCTCTCCTGAAGTCACAACGTGCCACGCTTGCTGCCCCTTCCTCATCGCTTGGCCAGTTTCCTGGTCAAAAAAGGGAAATTAGAGAGGTTTGATGTGATCTCTTCTTGATAAACCCATGCTGGCTGCTTTTTATCACCTTGTTATCTTCCAGGTGCTTAAATAGATTTAAACTCCCCCCTACTCCAGAAGTTTTCCAGGCATCAAAGCACAGCCGAGTGCTTTATAGTCCCCTTGGTCTTCCCCTTCACATTCGGGAAGAGGAGCAGGAGTCGATCTGCTCTTCTCCTCCCCTCCACTGTGAGTCCGGATGCCCGACAGGTCAGAAATCGATGGATCCTTAAGCTTTTCAGCACCAGTGGCACCAGACCCAGAGGCATCATGTACAGATCTCTAAATCCCCTTTAACCTCCTCTTCCCCCAGTGAGACCCACCCCGCCCTCCCTCCCACTCCTCTCCCTCCAACCCAGCTCCGCGCTGGGAATGCAAAGTGAGGTTAATAGATGAAAGAGGAATTGCTAAAGCAAATATTTTCTCTCCAAAGCCTCTCTTCATTAGCTACAAACACAGGGAACCGCTGTGTGGAATAGATGTGTTTTAAAGAGGGTTGCGGCTCTGTGGTGAAAGCAGGAATTGGGGGACACAGGGAGAGCTCTGGTTTTCTGCTCTTTTAAAAGAAAATCCATTAGCTGTGGAACACATCAGACCTCTGTACCTTTTGGCTTAGCAAGAGCATCATCCCACATCAATGACACCCCACAGCACACTGGTCCCAGCACGCAGCAGCTCCCAGCTGGCCAGGCTGGGGGCTGATCCTGGTGGAGTGAATTTGAGTCGACCCCGACGTGTCCTCTGAGCATCCCTCCCAGCCCCAGGAAACAAACATTTTAAGGCACCTGGGAAGAAACATAAAAAAGTCCTGCAGGGTTTGGACTAATGTTTGGTGCTTGTTTAGTATTTCAATTAATAGCTTGGGAACAAGCTGATGAGCCTTAAACTAAGGAGAGGAACACTGGGGTAGGGGAAGGAACAGGACAAAACCACCTCCTCTATCCACTGCACTCCAAGCAGGGTTCTCAGGACCTTTCCTGTCAGGCAGACGCTGCAGCCATGGCCCTGCTTCCTCCTGCAAACCCAGTAGGGTTTCCTACCTGAGAAGGCACCTTCCAAGAGCTGAGCTGGTGTGTCTCCCAGTATGGCCTCTGATGTGGTCAGAGGTGAAGGGGAGCAGCTTTTGCTGCCTCAAATAGCTCCCCGTGAGCTGGGAGGGCCTGACCAGCTGAGAAGGGCTAAATGAGAAGATGCTTATATAGACTCCCAGTTTATTTTTTGGGCACTCATGGAGAAAAAGGGTGTTGTGGTGCTGGAACAGATGGGGCTTTCCCCACACACGGCGAGGTTTGTAGCCAGCCTTGCTCCAGCAGCCACACCCCGATGTTCAGGGCTGGAGATGCAGCAGGGACACGGCTCCAGCGTGATTTCCTTCCTCCCGTGAGTGCAGCTGGGATGGAGCATGTAATTAAAAGCCTGCTAGTCCCATTTTGGTGGGGAAAAAGTAAGAGGTGTCTCCTTCGCAGGCAGCTCACCTGCTGAAAACAAGCCCCTTACCCCAAGACTTCTGCTGCAGCGATGACAAAGCAACAAAGCCCCGAGGACCAGCAAGCGCAAGGCGCTCTCCTCACTTCTTTAAGCATCCACAGGAGTGCAGCTCTCCCAGGCAAGGATGTAAAGATCCCCCCAACCTGCCATCCAGAAATGGGAAAATGGGGAAGAATAAGCAATTTTGACACCTGATGGGCATTGAACCCCCAGGAGCTTCCTCTGTGTCTCTCCTCCCGAGCTGAAGGGAGCCCCGGAGGGGGGTGGCCCGGCCCTGCTCACCAGCCCATCTCTGCCGTGGTTCTAATCCTTAATTTCTGGTTTTGCCACCTGCACCGTGTTTCATAAAATTTTAAAGCTAATGCTCTGCCAAACTCAAATGGCACCAGAGCAGATGTTTAAGTGCAGCCTAGGATGAATAAATTATAGGGCTCACGGATGTACAGTGAAGGAAGGGGAGGCTGGATGGCTCGGATCGGAGAGATAATTGATTTAAATGACATTGTCCATTGCAATCACCTGGGATTAGCTCTTTGGGCACAGGCAGAACAAGAGATGCAGCAATTAGAGACACTGGTCTAATGACAGCCATGACTTGCCTTCGTGCAAGCTCTGCTCAGCTTTTTTTTGTGTGTGTGTGGCAGCTCTGCGGGTTTTCTGCCTCTTTATCCCCCCTTGGTCATCAGTCAGGGAGAAGAAACAAGGCTGATTTTGGTCTCGGTCCACCCATAGCGGTCCAGGCCTGACCTTGCCATGTGTGCTGTGGGAGCCGGAGGCTCGGGAGGGGTGTCAGGAGGGGGGAGCTGCAGTGAGAAGGCGGAGGAATGATTCCATGCTGGAAGAAAAGCTCCTTCGCGAGATGCTTCCGGAGATCAACCCGCTTGGTTTATCCACCGGGGCACGGGGAGGGGATTTGATGGCAGCGTGTAAGTACCTGCAGAGGAGAATGTATTAAGCATTAAAGAGCTTTTTGACTTCACAGAGGAAGGCATAAGAGGAATCGATGGCTGGACACCAAATCCAGAGCCAGCAGCACAAGATGTGTTTTTTAACCACGAGCATGGGTAAAAAGTGACTGTGATTCAGAAGCCTGCAGGTTTTTTTGCTCTACTCTGCTCCAGACAACTGTGACAACCCTGGGCAAGTTACTTACCCTCTTAGCACAGCTCAGTCCCTTCCGCTGGGCGAGGCATTTACCCATCAGGGTTAAATGGATCAGCTTGGCAAACCCACAGCTGCCATGGAGTTAATCATTCCCAAGAGATTTCCATCCGTGAGTCCTCTCTCCTCGATGGATACTGCAGTCCTGGGTATGGGGGCTTGTTGTGCCCCCTGCACCTCCAAGCACCTCCTGTTCTAGGGGCTCGATGCCACCCCTACCTATGCAAATAATGTCCCGGAGGTGGGATCTAGCTGAACTCATGGCACGTTTTGCATTTCACAGAAAACAGCTTTTTTGTTTTGTTTTGGTTTGGTTTTTTCAACTCTGAAACAAGCTCTGCTGTAGAGCTTCAGCTTTTCAGCCATCACCTTGTCTCTGGCTCCTTACAACCTGCTGGTGAGATCTGCAGCTCAGCAAAGCCTCCCCCCCCTGCACCCCTGTCTCGGGGAGCAAACCCAAATAAAGCGAAGAGCGGGACTTGGAAAATCCTCCATCTAGATCCTGCACCTGGGGTTGGCTCCAATCCCTGTGCCGGCTTCTGAGGATGTTCCTCTCCAGCTTGAGCCAGCAGCCAGGACTGGAGGAAGAGGCAGAGGGGACCCAGAAGCAGCTTCAGGGTAGTCATGGGTGCTGGGGTTTTGCTGTGTCCCAAAAAGGGCTTGATCCTGCCTACGGCTCCCAGGTGATGCTGCCGCAAACGAAGAAAACAGACAGATGGAGACGATGGGGGCTCTCTAATAAAAAAAGCCGCCGGGTGGAAAGCTGCAGGGAGCCTTCTCTGCTGCCGCTGAGAGCTGCTTTCCCAGACCACGCCGAGTCGGTGCGAAGGTGGGTTGGTGCCTCTCGTGCCGCGACGCAGCCGCCTCCTCGGGGGAGCACCAGGGGCCAGGCCCCGAGTGGATACCACTGCTCCCCTGCGCAGCCATCCCTGCGGAGCGCTCGGCATCGTGTCTCGGCGGGGAGATGAGAGCCAGCACGGGGAGCGGGAGGTGGTCCCTCTAAAGATCCAGGAGAGAAAATGTCCTGAACATCCTTTTATCTGTAGAAACAGGCTCCAGATTCACGTTCAGGTCAGGATTTGCCTCCCAAACCTCTCCCCTTATAAAAGCCTAAAGACAGACCCCAAATGTCTTGATGTGGGGGAGGCTGAGGGAATAGAAGAAGCTGTGCAAGGCCAGGGCAAACATCTGCCTGTCCCAGGGTCCTGTCCCCAGTGGTGGACAGGGGTTAGGGACACTTCCCAGGGCAATGCTTTGCAAAATCCAGCTGGTAATGGGCTCCGTGACTCCCCAAAACACAGGTGATATCTCAGTGGTCTCACAGTGGGATTTCCCTGCAGAGAGGCTTGGGAAGCATCTGGATGAGACCTGGCTTTGCTCAGTGTTAATAAATCACAGAAATAAGTGGCTGCGCTCGTTTATGTTTTCCATGCACAGCACCAGGCAGTGCTGTTGGCCTCTCTCTGTGAGCAGCCCCACTTGGGTCTGGGGCTCACTCCAAATTTCACTCATGTGAACACTTCCCGGATTACACCAAGGCTGGAAAAGATCAAAACGGGGCTCAGGGCTGAGGCAGCCCAAGCCTGACCCACATACAGAGAGGTGGTTGGCGATGCTGGTGACAGTCCCCAGATGGGCTGGATTCCTGGCAGCAGGACCCAGCTCAGTATCCACTGCTTTGTGAGATGGATTTTTCCTTCTTGATTTCGTGGATCTGGAAAGGAACCGCAGCAAGAGAGGCACGACCTGCAAAATCAAGCAGGAAAAGCTCCGCTGCTGCACTTGCTCATTAATCACAATTTCTGCTCCTCTGTGAGGCTTGGTGACCGCTCAGCCCAGGGGGCTTCAGCTCTGCCAGAAGGTCAATAGCTGCAGCTGTGGGGCTGTGCCCTCTCCTTAACCCACAGACCAGCACCAGCCCTGGGAGTTTCAACTTGTAAAAGTCAGGGCTGTTTGATGAAGCAAAACACCATTTCTCTCCTCTCCCACTCAGGCAGCATTGCATGGGGGTGGCTGCACAGAGTCGGCTCCCGTTGTCCCCTGTCCTGGTGGCATCCCCAACTCTGAGGCTTTTGGAGGCTGGTTGACAGGCTGTCAACTGTGGAAGGCACGCAGGGTTTGGGTTTTACACCTTCTCCTTTTGCAGAGCTGCAGAACCCCATCATCCCTTTTGCACATACCAACGGTCATCTCTCCACCCCAGCAGACCTCCCTGGGCACAGCTGGGACCACCCCAAGCCAACGGAGCGACCTCTGCACTTCCCCAAGCCTTGCGCAGGCAGAGGGTGGCTGCCGAGGGAAGCTGTATAAATCCCAGTGGCCTCAGGGCTGCTCCACTTTCTGCCTGGGTCAAACGGCCACCCCAGAGCTGGTTTGCAAGCCAGGGGTTGCTGGAGCCTGGGAAGCTGCTCTGCACACAGGCAGGAGGACAGGATCCAACCCCATGGGCTGTATCTCTTGCAGGTTTGCAAGCTCTGCTGCAGTTCTGCCAGCCCTTGCCAGTCCCACCAGGGAGGTCTCCGTAGAACCGTGCTGGAAACTTCGGCTCTTGGGAAAACCAGCCCCAGGCAATGGGAAAAGCATCCCCTGGTGAGTGCATTCAGCCAGCGACGCGACACCAGCACCTTTGTGAAGCGGGGCCTGGGGAAGCTGCGTGAAGGCTGCTCCTGCAGCACTGGCAGGAGCTGCCTCATCCTTTGTGCAGCCATTAAGGACAGACACGTACCACTGGGTCAGACAGACAGACAGACAGCCCACACCAAAAACAGCCTCCTGAGGCTCAGCAGCCTGCGTGGTGTATAGGGGAGCAACTGCCTGGTTAGGCTTGCACCAGGTGGGTTTTTGGTTTTAAATCTCCTTGGCAATGCCGCTAGCTCTGGCTGTGACCAAGGAAGGGATGCAGCAAAAGAAACCATCCCCACTGGTTTCCTGAGCGCATCCCATCGGCAGGGAAAGGCCAGCACCTTGATACAGCCACCTCTCCTTCTGCCAGCATGAGCATTCTGATGCTGAATCACGCCAAAGACCCCCCCTGGAATGGAAAAATTACCATTTGTTTTTCTTCTCGAGGTTGGACTCACCAGCCAACTGATGCTTTTTCCTTTCCTGGGAGCCTCAAGCTTCTTCAGACCACTCCTGGGCTTGTTCTTGCTACGGAGAAGCTCTGTGCTCTGCGAGGAGGCGCGGAGAGGACACAGGAGGTGTCTTTCTGAAGGCCCCGGCCCAGCCACTGCAGGGGGTGGTTGGCTCACGGGGAAAGCATCGATCCTGTACAATCCCCTTGGCCCTGCTGACGCCCAGGGCACACGAGTTATTTTCATCCCTTCAGCAGCTGCAGGAAGACTCCCTTGCTCCTGCCTCTGTTAAGGAGGGAGGCAGCTGCAGGCAGCTCTAGGGAGGGCTGAAAATCCCCTGGATGGGCTGTCCCAGCTCTGACACCAGACATCCCTGTGCAGGAGAGGGTTGCGTGTGTGCAGAGTCCATCCATCCGCTGAAAGATCCTCCAGAGACTCCACATTCCCTCTCTGCCCTGCTCCGGGTGAGATCTGCTGGGACAAAGGCAATTCTCTGATGGGGTACGCGCTGAGCGGGGTGTCTTGGTGCTCGTCCGACAGCCCAGAGTGATCTGGGCTCACACCAAGGTACCTCAACGCCTCTGGTGACAGCACTGAGTGATGCAGATGTCACTTTCTGGTCCCCATGCTGCAGGGCACATCTGTCCAGCTGTCACTGTCCCTTACAGAGATGACTGATGTGCTGTGTGCAACCAGGAACAGCAGGATCCTCCTGCCAAGGAGATGGGATCAGCACTGCCTCGAAAGCTTGGTTTGGGGGTTACACGTTGCACCCGGGCTGCTCTTGGTGGCAGCTTACAGCTGAAGTGAGCAGGATGTCTTGGGGAGAGCTCGTGCTCCTCGGGGAGTCAGGATTGCCCCGTTTCTCCCGGGTCCCTTTGAGATGATGAACCCCCAGCTGGACCCCCCGGTGCCAAAGTGGAGCCGGCTCCTCTCCCCCTACCCCCAGCATTTCCTCCTCCAGCTCAGCCGATGGGATCTCTGCCATTTCCCTTGGCGAGTGCACCGAGCAGAGGCTTTTTTTCCCCCCATTCAGGCTGACAACTGGGCCTCAGCATCAGCTGCTTGTTGCTCAGCATCAGCCTTTCAGCAAACAGCAGGTGCAAGTGGTGCGACCCCGGGCTGCGCTACAGTAATCCCCGCTCTCTCCCCGGGCCCCCCTCACACAATATTGGCCCCTCGGCTCAAGAATGTTTTTGTCTCCCCTACGCAGTTGCGAATTCTTTTATAGATTGAAAAGAAATCTCTTTCTAATCTTCCTGGCCAGGCATGGCGGGCGAAGAGCGGGTGCCTGGCTGTGGGGAGCGTGGCCCAGCGCAGCAGTGCCGGGGGATCTGCGCCCTCCTCGCCAGCTGCCCCCGGCTGAGCCGCTGCCAACACGACAGGGATCGTGGCCCCTCTGCCCGCAGCAGTGGGACCCGGAGCGGGCGGCTGCACGGGGTCTCGCCCCTGCCCTGGCAAAGAAACCGGCTCACGCAGGTGCGGGAGAGACGGAGGTGACACAGCAGCGGGGCTCGGCTCCGTCACCGACGTTTCACCGCAGCGAGCTCTGCCAGGAGCCCCAGGGGGGGCGTCCGAAGAAGCGAAGCAAAGCTTTTCAGTTGCGCAGGGCTGCGGGGGGAGCAGGAGGGGGGGATGCTCGCGAGCAGGGATGGAGCAACGTGCTGCACGATGCTCGGGCATCATCGCGGGGCTTGGCCTCAGCGCATCTCCTCCGTGCTCTGAAAACAAGACTCGGTGACACTTTCGTTATGCGTCACCCTGTCCCGAAATTGCACAGCAAGACCTGGCGCGGGAGGGGACCATCGGGTAACCAAAGCATCCCTCCCCCTCGTGGACCAGCCCCACAGGCAAGAAACCGCATCCTCTGTCACACACGCTCCCCGCGGCTGCAGGGGCGGGGGGATGGCTCCTGGGGCCGGCGGGGGGACGGAGCGGGGGGCGCAGGGGCTCTCCGGGGAGCCGCTGAGAGGGAGCAGGTGGTCCTACAGCAGCGCAGCAGACTGGAAATCCCATCTGGCAGCCCCAGCAGGCGCCTGCAGGACTCAGGAGGTGTTTTATAAGGGGAAACCAACCAACTCACACAGGTTCCTGCGGGGAAGCGGGGACAACCGCTGCCCTGCACGAGACGCTGTTCAAACACGGTGCCTCTCCAGCACCCTGACCTCGCCGGAGTAGATGAGATTTGTTTTTCAGCCCCAGGCCGTAGCTGTAGCTCCCTGTGCAAATACTCTTCCAGCTATAGCACAGCTGGTCTCGCTGCAGCCACCCCCCTGCAGCAGCTTCTACCCTGCAGACATACTTTAAAACAGAAGTCCTTGGTGTGTTTAGAAAGTAACCACCATCCTGATGCTGTGGGCATCCCTGCAAGCATGGGGCTCTATTTAAAAACCTAGTTTTGGACATGGTTGGAAGGATCCCCAGTCCCCTCTGCCCCTCAAGAAGCATGAAGCAGAACCAGGGAGAGGGTACAGCCCATCTTCTCCACTGCTTCTACTTCCCTCTTGACACGACTTTCTGCATCCAGTATGTTTCAGTACCTGTTCTGGCAGCATGGTAGCTCAGCACAAGCCCAGCTTTTCCACAAGCTGCCTTTTCCTGCAAACAGCTCTGGAGAGGACTCGCAGAGCAAAGGGACATTGCTTAAGGACACAGAACATTTCCCCGTGCAAAGGCTGTGCCGTCTGCATTTATATCAGCTCAGTTGTGCAGCTGAGGAGCTCGAGGAGAGCAGAGCTGCAGCATCTGTAGGAGGAATGCTGCTCAGGAGGGCACAACACAGACCTTCCTGTCTTGCCAGGGCTCAAAACAGGTCAAAAAGCTGCTCTCTCTCGTGGAAGCCTTGGACTCGCATGCCTACCCTGCTGCAGCTGACCAAGATCCCGAGATTAGAGCTATGCTTGGACTCTAGGATGTGCTTTCTCAGGAGAATGCCTCCAGCTACCCAGTTCACCTGTAAGAGACCAAACAGAGCCAGAGCTTTGCTACCTTCAGCACATTACATTCAGACTGTTCTTCCATCAGGTGTTCAACCATAGGGAACAAGCTGCAGAGCAGCTCTGATCACACACAGCCAGAAATAAATCACTTGAGCTGGATGCCCCAGGAACCAGCAGCCTCAGCAGGGCAGCCCAGGGTGGTTTTTCTTCTTTCAGGAAATCAATAAACTGCTAACCTGCAAAACCTACCCCACTGCTACAGGACGGATGCTTTGCACACACAGAGCAGCTGTGGGAGCACCTCAGAGCTGATCCATCCGGTGGGTACCGCTGGGTGCAGGTTCTCAGTCCTGCCTTTCCCGGGACAGGCAGCGTTTGTGGATTCCCAGGAAGTTATGAGATGCTTCCTTATGAACCCGCCTTGTTCAGAATCCCCATTTTATACGCACTGCTCAAATAATCTCTGTGTTTACCTGCACGAATAATTCCCTCTGCTCTCCATGCTTTCTCTGCTCAGCAGCTGGCTGCAAACAGAACAAGTATCCTGAGAACCAGGAAAGGTGCAGCACGTCCAGCCCTGCCCTGCCAGCAGCCAAAGCCTGCTCAGGCTACAACAATTTCCATTACAAATCCAGACCAGACACTGTTAGGATCATGTCCAGAGGTTTTCCCTATGAGCTCTGCTGCTCTCCAGAGGAGGCCTGAAGCACAGCCCAGATGTGCCACTGCAAATTGGGATGTTTTTAAAAGCGAGAGTTAGGGAGAAAAGCTGTGGCTGGTTAAGAAAGAGGGAGGAACAAGGGAAAGCAACACCATACTCGTTGCTGCTGCCAACCCAGATGCACTGCGGTGGGTACCGGCCGAGGTCTGCACCCATTCTCTGTTGGGAAACACCCCCAAGGGTACAAGCAACCCACAAAAAGCTTATTTTATTAGCACTGTATAAAGATTAAACCCCTTACCCCCAGAAGAGCCCTCCCCAGCCTTTCCTTTTACACCAGAGTGGAGCCTGCTCCGCGCGAGGAACGCCGGCAGCGCTGCTGTGGATGGGAGTGAGATTTGATTAACATCACCCTGCTTGAGATTTATGAGTCTCTCCCTCCACCCTGTCCCGTGGTGCGTGAAGATGCTGGTTCATTCTACCTTCAACTCCAAGGTGCTGATCAGCCGAGAAAGCGAGGGTGTTATTCATGGCGTGTATTAAAGATCAGACCTCCCTGCTGTCAGAGGACAACTTTCAAAATCCCCAGCTCCCTTCCTCCTCAGACCTCTTTTTAACAAGCTGAACCTTGCAACATCCTGATGTATGTGGCTCTACGCTCGTTAGAGAAGCTCCTCGGGCCAGAGACGGATCATAACACAGTGACTCAGTTCCTATGCTCTTTTGAGAGTCCTCAAGGAAGCCCACGGTGATTCATTCCCATCTTCAAGAGCTGAATGCCAGACGGGTAAAAAGCAGTTTCCGAGGGGTGCTGCAGAGGCTGTGCCTGCGGCCTCGCTGCCCCTGCGAGAGCTCAGGGGTTTGGGGCTGCCCAGTCACTCTCACCCATGCCAGCAGGAACCTGTTCCCCACAGCTCTCGGGCAAACCTGAGAACTCCTGCCCTGGGCTTTTCAAGGGACACTAGATTGGGCTGTAGCAACTGCAGCACTTTTATGACTTGCACATACAGGAGAAGAGGACATCTGTAATCGTTCTGGGATAAAATACAAACATCTGGTCGCATAAATACATTCTTACATTAATGTACCATAACGCACTTAGTGTTTCACGCGTGATATGCGCTTCTCTTGTGCTTCAAGGCTCTTTTCCAAAACTATTTTCAGGTGCAGCTCAACAAGATCTTGTTGACAGGCCACCTCTGTCCACTCTCTGCCACCTCCATCCAGAGATTAAGGCTGAAAATGAAAGCCTGGGACAGTTCCAGAGGGACATCCAGGCACCGTAGCTGAACAAACGAGGTTGAGGAAGAAGGTGCTGCCACCAGGACTTCAGAAGCTGTTTGTATCTTTGGATAAAGTTTTATAACTTTTATAAACCCTTGGTCACCCACCCGGAGATTCAGGAAAATGATTTTTTTTTTAATTTGACCTGTAGCATTTTAAGATTGTGTAGTAGTCTACTGTCAGCTGTACAGACAGACGTCCACCACCACCACAAAAACCCACAAAGTTTTAAGCTCTCTTCTTGTGAAAGCTGCTGGGAGGTTGCCCACACGGCAACCCTTTAATTAACTCTTCTGCCATATTTACACCACCCGCGTTTCCTCTGCGGTGCCCTCCTTAGGGCTGGCAGCACCCTCTGCACCCCCTGCCACACGCCAAACTTCCATTTGCTGTACACAGCACGCACCGCACAGACCCACGGACGCTGCTGCCCCCGCCCCGAGTCCCCCGGCCAAGCCGAGGTGGAGTGTGAGTACCTGCTCCTGCCAAAAGAACAACCTCCACAAAGCACAAACAACCCGACAGATAACCCCCACCCAAGATTCAGCTTCCCCCTGCCTGCTTCATTCCCAGGTGTCACAACACAGGGCTGAGGTTTGAGGTGCTCCCAGGGTGACAGATGGTGACACCTCCAAATGAGCCACACGGTGGGAGGTCCTCGGAGCAGGGGCTGCACCCAAGTGTCTCAGGAAACAGCAGGAACAGGAAAGGAAGAGCTGCAAAGAAACCCAGCTGGTGTTTTAACAAGGCTTTAGGGACCGTCACCTAAAACACTGCTTGTGCTTTGATGACATCAAGGGCTCCTGACAGCTACCCTGGTGGAGTGGCTGGCATCGAGTTCCCAAAATGGAAGTTATGAATCCCATCGGAAGGTGACGGGGGAAATGTCACCTGCCAGTGGTAATATGCTAAATGCTACTTATTTAATGGCACTCAGGAGTTTCTTAAAAGAACAAAAGTTGTTCCCTCATTGTCCTTTTTTTGGGGGGGAGGGGGCATTGCTTTTCTGTGCTCAGCAGTGGCTGACCAGCCTGCTTTGATGGCGAGGCGTCCCCTGGGTGAACCTCAGCCCTGTAATGCTGGGAATCAGCATGGCTTGTGAACGGGATGAATCAGGATGATCACGAGGAGAGGAAAAACCCTTCTTCTTCCACGCCACCATCTGATTCATTCAGTCAAAGCCCAGTCCAGCAGCATCTGTTCACAGAGCTGGCAGAAGAGAGTCCGCGAGTGACGATCCCAGAAGGGCAGGCAAGAAGAAGAAGAATTGTGCGCTCCAGCCCCTGTGATCAAAGGCCTCGTGGTGGTCAGGGTGCTGCCTTTCCACGGTGGATGTTACTTAAAGGTGGCATTGAACGCCCTGCCAATGATGAGCCTGCGCACTTCACTGGTGCCCGCCCCGATCTCGTAGAGCTTGGCGTCACGCAGGAAACGCCCCATGGGGTAGTCATTGATGTAACCGTTCCCACCTGCAGGCAGAAAGAAGCCAAAAGTCATTTCTCTCCAATTTCAGGGGCCGAGGGTGGGACGGGAGAGCTGACAGCTCATGCACTGCTCCTGGCCCCTTCCAGCCACCGCTCAAAGAAATGAGCTGCCAGTGACGTACCCAGACACTGGATCCCATCCAGAGCCACCTGGGTCGCACACTCCGCTGAGTAGAGGATCACTCCGGCGCAGTCCTGAAGGAGAGTGACAGCGGTGAGAGAGGGGAAAGGTGTCACCTGCCCATCTCCAACCTCCGTGTTGCTGCAACCTTTCTGTTACTCTGCAGACATCTGCTAACGAGCCTGAACTGCTTGATCACAAAGGGATGGGGTTCATTCCCCGGTGAGCAATAAGCTGCAGGAGCTTTTCTGTCACTACAGAGTACTTGTGTCAGGTCTGTAAAGGCCACATGAAGACAGAAAAAGGGGAAAGAAAAAAAAAAAAAAAAAAAGAAAAAGAATAACGTGCAGCAGGGGAGCTGGTGTCTCACGAGTGCACATCATCCCCACAGGAGAGCAATGTGATTTGAGCTGGGATGCAGGGCTCTGTGCTCCAACTGTTAAACACTCGCTGCCCTCCTTTGGTAGAGCTGTAGTGGCAGTGCACTGGGGAGGTGACAACCCCCTGAACGACTGCCACAGCCCCTTGCAACAGCCAGGGGATTGTGTCCAGGCTTCCAAAAAACACCTGCTGGTGCTGCTAAATCTGTTGCATTCTCTTTGGGGGGTGGGGGGGAGAAGCATTTCAGGCTGCGAGTCATTTTAAACTCCCCATACAGAACCTCCCGACCTGGGAGCAAAGCGGGGGGCAATCCCCAGCAGACCCAGGGCAGGCAGATGCATGCTCACCTTTGCATTGAAGTGACCCTGGTCACAGGCCTTTGCCACGTTGTAGACGTACTGCCGACAGGCCATCAGCCGGGTGTACATGTCAGCCATCTTGCCCTGCATCAGCTGCGTGTGACGGGGAGGAGAGAGACACGTTAACACGAGCGAGGGGCACTGGGGGTCACCCATTCTCCAGACTGTCTCAGAGGAACCAGGCAAACGAGGAGACACGGGTTCAGGTGACACCTCTGAGGAGGTTCTGTCAATTCAGACTCATTACATCATGAAACCCCAGCACCAACTCCAGGCAACCTTCTCTGTGCAAAGCCCTCCCGCGACAGAACTCTCTGCCTTCTCAGTTTTGAAGAGAAAAAGCAAGACAACAAGAATTTCTAATTCCTTTTCTGCCTTACCTGGAAGTGGCCAATTTTCTGTCCAAATGCTTCTCTCACATGCAGGTATGGAATTGCATGGTCAAGGACAGCTTGCATGATTCTAAAAAAAGCACAGAAATGCAGGAAAAGGAAAACCCAGAATTATTAATAAATACTAATTAAACCTTGGAAGTGCAACCCAAGGCAAAAAGTTCTCATCCCTAAAATGATGTGCTGCTGTTTTCCTATTATCTCCTCTCAAACAATGCTAAGAATAAAATCCAAAGGTCCCATTTTTCCTCCCTAGTGCTCTACGTGCTGCTCATTTGGGACATCTTGTGGTAAGGTTGAAGAGTCTTGAATTCAGGAGACCACGGCGAAGAGTTGAAGAGGTTTCTTACAACTGCAGCCAGGACAGTTTGTGCTGCCTTGTGTCTCCAGAGACCACCAACTCAAGGAGAACTAGCCAATGCCATTAAAAAATATAGGCAAGAATAAGAAGGGTAAAAAAAATCCTCCTTCTGCTTTGTGGAAGATGGTCTCTCCACATGAGGATTAGTACAGAGAGACCTTTTGGGAGGACACAAGGGCTATAGGGTAAAAACAATTACTGAGGAGCTTAAGGATGGAATAAATGAAGAACAAACACTTTAGCCAGCCCAGTGGTGCTTCTGCGTGACAGCCTGGAGAGTGGTTTAGATTTTAAGGAACCGGTAACGCAAATGAGCTGGTTACTCCAGAGTGATACACACTGGAGGGACACACAAGCCAGCGACCAGGGACCAAGGCCAGCACCAGAAATGTTTACACTGAGACTGGAAAAGCCTGCTCTGGAGGGTCTGCTGCCTGTGCTACACTGCAAGGCAGAGATCTGCAAACTTTCTCTCTGGCATTGCTTCTTTTATCCCGTACCCCTCAGAGGGTGTTCCACACTGATGCTTTCAAAATGAAAAAAATGGCACGAGGAGAAGTTGAAGAAAAGGTGGAGCACCCCAGAGCACTGAGCTGAGTCCTCTCCAGCAGACACCCACTGGAGCCACCAGCAGCTACAACAGAGCTGAAGTACCCAGTGGCTACAGGATCTCTCTGCTCCTTCCTTCCTCCCCCCAGCTCTGACCCAGCCTTTCCTCTCCACTCAGAAACTGCGCCAGTGTCTCAGTTCTCCATCCAGGGTGCATCCTCCTGAGAGCTGCAATGCCAGCTGGAGACTCGCTGGGTCAGGTGATCGTGAGGGATCCTTCTGGCCTTGTAACTTATAAAAGATCACAAACCCTTACCCCAAGGGCCCACCAGACAGCACGAGTCTCTCCAGGTCCAATCCACTCATCAGAACGTAGACACCTTTGCTCAGCGTCCCCAAGACATTTTCAGCTGCAAGTCAACAAAGGAAAAGTGATTTACTTCTGTGCAAAACTAAGAGAAACCATTGTCTGAGGGGCTGTTCTCGCTGGGGAGAGGATTACAACTCTCAGTCTCCTTCACCTTTCTTTTTGGCTTGAGACACAAACCTTCAGGATGAGCTAGACGGGTGCTGAGGTTTGATAGACACACTCACTCCCTACCACTGAAGTGTCTCTTCAGTCCAACCAAAGCCAAGAAGGAAAAGGCAGCAAAGGGTTACAAAGTGCATCTACAATCACCACTGTTCTCGTGCCTGTTTTCTAAAGAGCAAGGTGCTCTCCAGAGATCTTCCAGCTCAGCGTTGGTACCAACAAGAACAGGAGACTTATTAGCCTGGGAGGACAAACCAGAAGCCTCCTTCAACATCCCGTTTATTTGTACCTAACTCAAACCAGCAGCGTTAGCACCCGATGTCTGCTGCGCGTGTATCTGAAAGGAAGGCAGACCCTGGTGTGACAGGCTTGGGTCAAAAACACCTCTCCGAGCCAGGAACCCACGCGGTCAAAGCTTGCTGCTCGTCACGTGTCGGAGCGATGCCTATCAGTCCTCTGAGACTGGAGAATACGAACGGTCACTGTCCCCCCCTCTGTGAGGGGGGCTGAACAGAACATTGCGCTTGTTATAAACAAACGTTTTAAAAAGACAAGTATTATTTCTGTGAACAGGGAGCAGGGAAATAGCTACATCAGTCAAAGGACTGGGATAAAACCCCGAGAAACCGTTTCACTTTGGGACGATCTAACGCACGGGCTGATGTTAACAAGTATAAAGAGAGAAGCAGGAACAAAAGGCTCATCTCAGCAAGGCTGTACCCTGACAATCAGGAGAGAACTTAAAGCTAACAACTGTGCTTTGTAGATGGACAGAGATTACCCACTGATCACGCCACGCAGGAGAGCTGACATACGCTTCAGGCTTTGATCACTAGAGATCTGAGAGGTGTGATATGCAAAGTGAAAATGAGACAGGACATGGACACATGCAGATGGTCTCCTGAAATAAATAGTCTGTTTTTCAGTGGCAGAAGCTCATGGACTGCATTGTCTCCTGCTGACTGAAAAGCTTGTTGATGTAGTGTGTGGAGAAGTGCAGCCTCTGCGGGGCTGTCGTCACCATACTGGAGCTAGGAAGAGGAAGCAGAAGAATGAAGCTTGGCTTTCAGAGAAAAGGCTCAAAAGCCCGACAGACATGAAAGAAAAATACTAATAGCAAACATTACTTTGAAGAACAGAATGCAAACCCCAGCATCAATAATAATAAAGAGACAAAGCCGCTCCTGAGTAACGACATCTCCCAGCTGAAAAAGGACTGAAGAGCCTGTGACCACTTTCCTGTCCATGCAGGGGAAGGTGTGTGGTGAATGGGAGGACAGGCGCTGCCTGCGGGAGGGGACAGACCTGCTGGCTGCCAATCACAGTGAAAACAATATGTAAAAGTGCTGGGGCTTTGTACCAACTTTCACCAAAGCAACATGACCAAATGAATCCACAGGCAACACTTGCTGTGAGGAAAAACACCAGCTGCTCAGCACAGCATGGCTGAAGTGAAACCCACAGATTCTGAAGTGGATGGAACTGCAGTGCTAGAGAACATCTGGATCTGAGAAAGATCCTGCAGACATAGGAAGTGGCAGCAAACTGGTTCGGTTTCCAAGGCAGAAGATCAGAAGTGGCTTTAACAGCCAGAGTGGGAAGCGTGCTAACTGCAGCGATGCACTTCCCCGAGTTACCAGGACACGGGAATCCCGTTACCATCAGAATGGGCTGCTCTGTGCAGATGATTACCCCGGAGATGATCTGAAGTCTGGGGCACTGGCCTTTCTGATTTCAGAGTGGAGGGATCCAATAAAGTTAGAAACACCAGATTGCAGCTGAAACTCTTCCACTTAGAGCAAAGCAGCTTCTGGCAGCGTGTGGGGAGCAGGAGAGTTACTTGCTCTGCAAACATGCAATTAGGATTTTCCTCAAGTTCAGAGAAGGCGTCTCCTCCTCTGGCTATACAGAGGCTGTCATTTTTCTACCAACAAAACTAGCCACTGGAGTGACAAACCCGTGTTACAGTGGCCCCTGCTGTACTAACTGATGGGGGAAAGGAAGGATGTCTATTTGCAGGCCCTGATCCCAAAAGAACTTGGAAATGTTACAGACAAACCAAAAGCCTGTTCGATAGTCTCCAGTGATTTTGGAGGGGAAAAAAAATAAAATGCAACCTTCAGGGCAAATAAGCTCTCCTGCATCAAAGCCGGGGAGCTCCAATGGAAACCAACACGTTTCCCTGGAAGCCTCAGCTCTGCAGAAGCAGCAGTTAAGAGTTAAGGTCCACGAGGGTGAAACAGGAGTGACCTAGCAATGAATGTGCTCATTCACTGCAATCCAGCAGGTTGCACTTTTCCAGTTCCACCAGCTCTCCTGCGAGGCTGCCAAAGAGCAGATAATCATCTGCAAAGCCCTCTAGGTCTGAACATGCTTGTAATTAGTGATCCCATTTATCTGATCGAGATGACAGGAAAGCATCACCTGCACACTGCCACGATTTGAACACAACTCACCGGGGATCTTGCAGTCTTCAAAGATCAGTTCACAGGTATTAGACCCTCTCATTCCCAGCTTATCAAGCTTCTGGGCTGTACTGAAACCTGGCATTCCCTGCAAGGTCAAGACGGTCAAAATACATTTCAAATCTCAGTTCTGACAGAATAAATAAAAATCACTAGAGATCTGTGAAGTTTCCCTGCCTATGTGAACACGCACGGGGATGATCATCCACATCCAGAGATGAACATCCCCAGAAGGGACCCAGAGTGAACTGCCCACTCTGGGAACAAGAACAGGTCTGGGTGCAAGTGCAGAGGAAGAAAATGCTTGGATACCAAACCCAGGAGTGCAGTATGTCACTGGGGCAGAGGAGTAACTTCAGGGGTTGATAAAATCCAGGCAGAATATAGTTTGTCTTTGAGCAAGGGGCTGACAGTTCTAGGAAAACTAGGAGGCTTCTCAATGAGGGTGAAGGAGTTGGCTTTAAAAACCACACTACAATAAGCTTATGAGAATCAGTGAACCTACCCTCTCCACGATGAATGCAGTGATACCTCGGGAGGCTGGGACAGCATTAACATCAGTTTTTGCATAAATGATGAGAACATCTGCGTCTGGCCCATTGGTGATCCAAAATTTGTTGCCATTCAAAACAAAGTAGTCTCCTAGAAGCAAAGAGCTGCAATCTGTTACCTCATGACAGAGCAACACCTCTACCCTCGCTCCATTTGTTCTGAAACAGGCTTCCAGGAAGGCTCTGTAAGACCCCCCCACAAACAGCACACACACAACCTTCCCAGGTTCAAGAAAACTCATTTCCACCTCCACCACCACCATTGAAAGTCCACTTTTGGACCTTCAACCATCCACCATGTGTCTTCACTGCTTGGCTTTATCACACATCGAACCTCCTGGGAGGCAGCACGAGCCTGCAAACATGGCCTGGTAGACCTGAGACTAAGCACCATATCTCTGTGGTGTTGGGGAAGTCGGTCTAAATCTACAGGAGACATTACTTATGGCAGCTACCTATCCAGCAGGCACGACAGGCTTTACCTTTTTTATCTGCTCTCAGCTTCATGGACACAACATCAGACCCAGAATTGGGTTCACTCATTGCTAGGGCTCCAATGTGCTCCCCATTGATTAGCTGGAAGAAAAGACAAACACGAGAAAGGGAGGAAGAACAGCAGCATTTTTTCTGTCCCTTCTTTAGCCTGTCTTCCTTTTTTTTTCCTCTGCACTGCATTTTTTTTTTTTCCTTCCACAGTAGCTGTTCTACACAAGAACTGCAAACACGAGCTGCTGTTCCTGGCAGAGTCCTAGCAGGGAGCTCCTCGTGCTGCTGTGCTGAGGGAACGGAACCAAATCGCAGTGGGATGAGAGGGATGACCAACTCCTGGCTGAGCTAGGTGAGTACAGCCCTGCTTAGAAAAGCCCAGCGCCAGGAAGGTGCCACAAGACTCATGCAGGCAGCCATATGCCCTCCACAGGCTCCTCGTTCTGCGCTTTACGACGGCCCTTCTCTGTAAACAAGAGCTGTTAAACACAAAAGGCTAACGAGGGGGATGAAAAGAGATTGCAAAGTTCATAGCAATGTTCTCATGGCCTGGTGCCCCCACACTCGCACTGCAGCACCAGATGGACACCCTCCTTCTGTGCCTGCTCATACCAGGCTCTGGCATAGCTGCTGCTTCCTCTTCACTGTTCCTTTCATCCTGCCCTTTTCTCCTCACTTCCCCACCCCCACCGTGTACTTTTATCAGTCTTCTCCTCCTTTTGATCTTATTTTATTAAAACCAGACTCAATGCTTAAGATACACGTTCAGCCAATTGAATCCATCAGTGTGTTTCTACAGAAGGCTTCGTGATCAGCTCAGACCTACTTAAGTACTCTTGAGTACTCTGTCCTGAACCAAGACAAGGAAGGACTAAAGTGACCACACATCTCAGTGGCAGGCATGAAAATCCACCTGAGCTGCAGTGAGGACAACCCAGGGTTACGTATCAGCAAGCTGCACAATGCTCTGAAGAAGCATCACTGTGCTTTGCATGGGGTTTAAATCAGGTTTCTTGCACCAATAATTCCAGTAGCTGGGATTCGATGTACTCCAGTTGAGTGTTGTTGTGCATTCAAATACTGAAATTTGTCTAACAGGTTTTTGAGCCATAAACATCAATGCTCCAAACGATGAAGAAGTTTCACAGGTAGTTTTTCAGCAGAGACAAACCAAGCATTTGGGCAGTGAGAAACGGAGAGCATGGAACAGGAAAGCAGTGACTCTCACTGAGAGCTCTCAAAACAATTCTGGAAGCTGGAAGAATATCACCCAGTGTCACCTCAAAGCCTCATTTAGTAACACA
Source organism: Megaceryle torquata (assembly GCA_024611175.1). Lineage (NCBI taxonomy): Eukaryota > Metazoa > Chordata > Aves > Coraciiformes > Cerylidae > Megaceryle > Megaceryle torquata. The sequence goes on from JANIJG010013788.1 coordinate 22,244, forward strand.
GCTCCAGAGAGCTGGACTGTCCTGCCTACGGGCACAGACCTTGGCACAGGCTGAGGTCAATTAACAGGATGGAGAAGGGCAAGCCTGGCAAGTACAATATTTTCTAATGTTGGGTGACTGAAGTCAGCTGGCGCTCAAAGTGCTGTCCACCAGGCAGGATACTCATCCTCACACTGAGCCCAAAGCCAAATGCTTTTCGGTCTCCCCTCTCTTCCAGAGACATACCTTGGGCAAGTACTTGTTCTTCTGGGCCTCGTTGCCATTCCGCACCAGCTGGTTGATGCAAAGGTTTGAGTGAGCACCGTAACTAAGCCCAACAGCTGCTGATACACGAGAAATTTCCTCCATCACCAGCACGTGGTCCAGGTACCCCAAACCAGATCCACCATATTCCACTGGAGAGAGAAGAGAATCCTCCCGTTAACCACCATGGCCTGTATCAGGCACAACATCCTGGCTTGGGCTCGATCTTGAATGAGATCTGAGACACTTGCAGGACAGCTTCCACTGTCCCTAAGCTGGGCACCTCTGGCTTTCCCCATCCTCTCTGAATTTCATATCTTATCTTAAAGGCACAGTGCTGATACTTCTTTGTCACAACTTACTTGTACAACATAGTTTTATACATATGACATGCACAGGGATACATCTAAACCATGCTACTGACCCTTGCAGATGCTTGGCAAAGACCCTATCGTGCAAGTGTAACCTTAATATTAATCGCAAAGATTAATTCACAAAGTGGCAACTGGTTATTAGGTGAGAGGACAAAGGAGTACAGGGGAAGTCTGTAAAGTCCACGCATGTTTGTCATGACAAGGACACCTAAAACAAGTGAGGAATCCTCAAACTCCTCCAAAAAAATGGGGCACTAGGGACTTTTCTAAGTCCACCAATGTGCAGGAGAACAGCATTTTGATGGGTGGCCTGTTCAGAATGAAAACGATCCAGAAATGTAACTGCTGTAATTCACCAGTGGCCAGAATGTGGATTTCGAGAGAGGATGAAGTGAAGACAGAGCAGCACGATCATCATAACCGGGAATCTCGCTAGGCACGCTGAGCTGAGGCTAAAACCGGCGGGGAAGATGAAAGGCAAACAGTAGAACAGGGAGAGAAAGAGAAGGCAGGAAAAAAGGGAAGGCTGAGAACTGCATAATAGCCTTGAGCAGCTGACAGCCTACAGAAATATATACATAGATACACCTACACACGGGTTTATAGACAGATACAGTCACAGCCCAACGCAAAAAGCTTTGTTCTGCAGGCAAGAAGCAAGCGATTGCTCTGCTAAGAGAGGAACTACATCAGGAGGATGTAAACGCTGCAGAGCAGTCAGGGAGTAATCTGGGAGCACTTACCTGTCATCAGCACGAACGCTGCAAGCGAGGGGCGACAGCGGTGAGAGCAGATGCGTCCGTACGCTCAGTGAGCCCAGAGCTGAGCGCAGAACCTGGGCTCCAAGAGGCTACTGTCCCTGCATCAGCAAACCAACACCGGGGCCACTGGCGCTGGGTGCAGCCTTTGCCCCCCCACCGTGTCGCTCCTTCTGACTCCCGTCTCTACCTGCAGGGGTCTTTATTTTCTGAAGTCATCTCTTCTCTACCACAAATCACAGTTTGGGGGTTTACTGCCAACATCCTGAAAAGACGGGTTTATTGATTTCTCATCTGTGCCAAAACAAGAGAGTTTTGTTTTGGTTCCTCTAGAATGGCTGGGATTGGTGCTACTGCCTCAAGGAAGGAAAGGCAGCTGCCTGCTGCAAGCAGGACTGGCCCGTGATGGCTTTGTACTGCAAGAGGTACAAGAAAATAACCCTGCTGGACGACCTCCCGTACGATACAAACCGTGGTGCGGTTTAGAACGATGCTGCCTTTTCAGAATGGCGCTGTAAATACAACACGTCTGTACTGCTGTTCCACCACAGCTGCATATTCATGCTTCTTACCTTAGCTCTTCGTAAAATAAACAGAAAATCACAAACCAACATAGCTTTCTGAGGTTAAAGCAGCAAGCAAAAAGCACTGTTATTTAAAACGCTCCCTTAATCGACTCGATCCAAACACACCATTTAATTGAGCGTACGTCCTCCTAACATTTCACATTACCTTCACATCCTAAAGCCCAGTCTCCACCTCCTGCAACAAAACCACTGCCAATAAAGAAACTGCACATAGCTACACAATCAAAAATAAGGCAAAAAGTTCTGGGCATCGGGAGGGTTTTAGAGGCAAATCTTTGAGGAAATCTAAAAGGACAGGACTCACGAGGGGATGGCTTATTTATAGTGTGGGAAACTGCTGTAAGCCTCGGGCACAACATCAAAGAAGAAAGAAGGTAAGAGTGAGAAAAAACAGGAGCAGCAGTAAATTGGGAAGAGTAGAGAGAAAGAAAGCAGAAATACGGACTCTTTCAAGCCGACTCAGCGCCGCTGAAAGAAACGCAGGGGCATTATTTGAAGGCATTGCTATTCAGCTTGCTCTGCGGCGGCCTTTGCACACACACATCTAGAAACACAGACTTTACGACGGGGAAATAAAGGCCCCATTGGCTGCTTTTCTCCACTAAGGGCTTCTCCTCATTACACAGCGTTAGCGCATTCAGCACGGCCACAGCAGCCTCAGTCATCTATAACATTAATCAAAACACTTTTCAACTAACCTGGACAAGGCTGAATGAGATTTACCCCGATTTTTCTTTTTTTTTTCCCCTGACTGGTTGGATGTGGTCAGCTCTCCATTAGTTATCTCAGCTTTTCACAGCACTGTTTGACACCCTCTAACTTCTCCTATTACAGATGGATGTTTGTTCTGGGAGACTTTTATCTATAGCCCCTGCTCTTCAAAACTTGTAGCAAATGCTTCATGTTGGAGGAGCACAAAAACGTTTGAGTTGCATACGTTGTATCTGGAGAAACCATTTCTGAACAGTACCTTGAAATTGTAAAGGGCATTTTGTAATCGCCCAGAAGTCTAATGAGGAAAAAGGATTCGAGTCAGTGAAGAATAAAAGATGCTGCCAAAGAGAGTTTTTAGAAAACAGGAAGATCGGAGCTTCCAGACAAAATGGGGGTCCCATCACAGACAAGGCTGTTCTGAACTAGAAAGGGTGAGTTTAAGAAATCTCTCTCTTGTTTGAAGAATCACCCACCAGAAGGTAAAAAGTGGGAACAGACTTACCAGGAGCCGTGATCCCCAGAACTCCCATTTCCCCAAGTTTCTTCCAGAACTCCTACAAATAGAGAACAAACAATCAGCCCAGACTCAGTGGGGACACCAGCACAAGAAGTTTTCTCAGGTATCTCACCAGAGACATCAATTTACCTTATTCTTGTGGTATCGCAGAGATAAACAGATCACTGCCTATTCCTCCTTTGGACTAAGAACCCAGACAGACTCAAGGACGTCAGGTATGCTACACATGGGAGCAGTCTCTTGATTTCAATGAAAACTCACAACCTAAATTTAATTCTGGGAGGATGGGTTCTAAGATTGTGTCATTGCCCAGTTTAAGGAGAATTCTGATGAATTAAAGCCTCCCATTAATTTAAAAAACTGCACTTTTTTTTTCCCCATATCTTATCACTTGATAAAAATCTAGAATGTTATGGCTTAAGTTTATGCTTGTTTCACCTCAGGCATCCTTGCCACTGTTTGCTACAAAGTTCATCTGCAGAGGACAACCTGCCCTGCTTGACTGCCACCTTCTCCATTTGCCCGTTACCCAGCTCTGTCACCTTGGCAGCACCACCAGGGGATCCGAGGCACAGAGCTGCTGGCTGACTTGAGACATACGTCAGCTGTGCCTGGCACACGGCGACACAAAGAAAGAGAAGCCACGATACAAGGCAGTGGCAAAGGGTGTCACCAAGGAGGACCACACGTACGCTGGTGGGGCCACCTCTTTGCGGCTGCTTCAGGCTGCAAAGGCTGCTCTCCTCCACTACATGATGGACACACAGGTGAATGCTTGTCACATGGCCCCAGCATCCAGTGAGGAGATAATTATCAACAAATAGTCTCCAGAGACTTCAAAAAGTATTATTTGATAGCTCTGGCTGACATCTGGTGCACCAGACTAAATTTATACTCTTAACTTCAAAGCTGAGCCTATATCCCTGAAAATGTCAACATCAGAGCTCTGGGAAATCCTGGCAGATGTTCTGAGCTTTTTAAGTCTTGTGGAGCTTATGAAAACCAATACTTAGATCTCTCATTTTCATCAATCAAACCACCCCGCTGCACTGAATTTGTTGGTTTTATTAGGAAGACGAATTTCATCTCGACAAACAACTCTACGTTTCAGCATTTGCACACAGTGTTTTCACAGCCATTCTGAGAGGAAAATCAGATGTCCAAGAAAGGGTCCTAGCTCGGAGGACACAAAGCACACATCGGAGAAGGAGTCTGAGCAGAGCCAAGCAGATATACCACAATAAGAATCCAAACAAGATCATCATCGCTGTGGGGTTTTCTGTTTTGGGGTTTTTAATTGTACTCTGGCTGGGTCATGCCCCAGGTTGCTGAAAGTTGTTAACAAAAGTTAAAACAGGAAATCAAAAAATTGTTTTCCTCTTTGGCTTTCAAGTTTGAAAAGTTAGCTCATATGTTCCTGTGGTGTGGACCGGGATTCTTTGTCTGGACTAAGGTACAGATCAAAGTAGAGACAGGCTTTCACTCCCAGCTATTTTACATGCACACATCAAATACTTGCCCGCATGTCTTTGAATTCATTTTCCTGGTCAATCTGTTGGGCCTTTGGAGCCAAATGCTCTTGACAGAACTTTGTCATGGTCTGTCTAAGCTGGGAAAAGAGACGAGGAGAAACACATACGTTACATATCATCAACATACTGTCATCTTCTTCCCAAGGATACTTCTGCCAGGCAATATCAGCATCCCAAACCCAGAAGGAAATGGATGTCTGGGGTCACTGGCTGAAGGAGCAGGTGAAAGGCCCTCTTAAAAGGGAAGATCCTGATGTAATTGAGCTCCTCCCAGCACCAAACCTTAACAGTCTTACTCCATCGTGGGGGAATGTTACTTGACCCCTGCCTGCACTAGGGCTTCAGGGGGTGTTTTTGGTCAGGAAACTTTGAAAGCTGAAGAAGAGCTCATGATGTATTATCTGCACCCAGTAGCTGTTAATGGTTTCATTTAATTATATGCAGATGCCTGTAATAAGCATGCATACCAGTTAAAACGTGTTGGTGTTTCAGACTGGAACTATGTCAGCTATCCTACTATTTTCTTCAGAGGCAAAATTTGTTCAAGCCAGGTATGCCCATAAAGCCAAGTGGTAAAAATCCCTAAATCTTTCTCTGAAAAAAAAAAACCCAAACCAAACCAAACCAAACCCAAAACCCCTCAAACCAAACCAAACCAAACAAAAACAAACCAAAAAAACCAACAACCAAAACCAACCAACAACTTGCCAACCTGTATTTTGCAGAAGTCTACACAGACAGCAAGAAAATACAGACAGCATGTCTTTGAGTATTTTTAATTTAAAGATTTTTTTTAAACTTTTTCTAGATATTATGGTAGAACTCGATAATCCCATTTTCCCCTTTGGTTCTTTATTCCTACAAATTAACACTGAGGAAGGAACAGCCTTAGAGACTGAAACACTCTGCTGTGTAACCAGAGCCTGCAGAAGGGGCAGAAGCAACAAACCAAAGTACAACCAGGATTCTCTGCCCTTCTTCTCAACCCCACAACTAAACCAGTCTGGTTTTTTTCCACAATTAAAAAGATACACTGGTTTCCATGGCTACCCAGACCTTGGATTCCAGTATCACCAAACAAGTTTCCCCTGATGATTTTTTTCAAGTTTTTAAACAATACACATGTTTCATTTGTTACAAAGTTGATGGAAGAAAACTTGGGCATAAAGCTTTGAGGAAAAGAAAGCTTTGAATCCTAATAAAAAAAAAATCTTAAGCTATTAGAGATTCAGACACCAGTGATACTCTAAACCAGTTTATAAGTTACAGTGCTGTTAATTCACAGCTTCATCAGCATTGCTGAATATTTATTCCTGAACTTTTTTTTTTTTCAGTTTTCCCATCAGACATGAACTACAAGAATATTTTCCTACTTTTACAGCAGCTGAATGTAGAAGCACAAAGAAACATCAAGCTACTTTGAGCTGATAAGGCTATAAACTGTGAATACTTGATAAAGAATAATTTTGTAGTAAGAAAAAATAATGAGAATGAGTTTATTTTGTACATCCATTTGCTTGCATTATCAGAATTCTCTTCAAGGTAAGGCCAAAACTCCAGACCTGAGAAGCACCAAGGAAAAGAGTTTCACTGGTAGGAGCCTGCCTGGGGCAGCAGAGAGCAAATGCTAAGACGACTAACACCAGGCTGCTGCTGAACACAGGAGGAAACAGTAAAGCCACGAAATAGTATCCTAAATCTTTATGTCGTCCATTGGGCAAGAATCATAATATTACAGATTTTAAGTTGGAAGAGATCTTTAAAATCATCAAGCCCAACCATTTCCCCAGCACTGTCCTGGGCACCACAGCTCCACAGGGAGCTTGGAAACCCCTCCAGGGATCACGGGGACTCCACCCCTGCCCTGGCCAGCCTGGGACAGCCCTGGACAACCCTCAAGTGCTTGAAGAAATTGTTCCTCAGCTCCAACCTCAACCTCCCCTGGGGCAGCTTGAGGCCGGTTCCTCTTGTCCTGGTGCTTGTTCCTTGGGAGCAGAGACCAATGCTCCCTCGCTCCAGCCTCCTGGATTTCAGGGAGCTGTGGAGAGCCAGAAGCTCTCCCCTGAGCCTCCTTTGCTCGAGGCTCAACAAGCCCAGGGCCCTCAGCTGCTCCTCACCACCCTTGTGCTCCAGCCCCTTCCCTGGCCACGCTCCAGCCCCTCAAGGTCCTGCTGGGAGTGAGTGGCCCAGAACTGACCCCAGGATTCCAGAGGCAGCCTCCCCAGTGCCCAGTCCAGGGGAACAATCCCTGCCCTAGTCTTGCTGCCGCACCAGTGGCACCACCTGACATAGCCAGGACGTTTGTGGCCTTCTTGGCAACCTGGGCACACGCTGGCTCATCTTCAGCCGGCTGAAGAACAAGCTGGGAGAGCTGCAACACGTGTTTTGATAGGATTTGCTAAGACCCAGGTAGTTAATTTCCTTGATGAACACGTTTCTGATCATCGTTTCTGATCAACCACGCCCAAGGCGCACACGCTGGACACCCTTCAGGCAGCTACTCTCTGTGCGGTGCTTCACCGCCTTCCCCCGAAGCAGACCAGGCCCTTCGGCCCGTAGCTCCCGGGGACGCTCCCGCCGTTCGCCGCTGACACGTGTCCGGGGCGCGCCCTCTCCGCGGGGCGTGGCGCCGCGCCCCCCCCGAGCGCCCGCCGATAGGCCGGCTTCCCACGGCCGCGGCCAATCAGCGCCCGCCGACCCCGCCACACCCCCCAGAAGGGCGGAGCGCTGCGGGAACCGGCACCGCCCCCAACTCTCCTCCCGCCGCAGCCCGGGGCCGGGCCCCGGCCCCCGGAGAGCCGGCCGGGCCCTACCTGCCGCTGCTCCTCGCTCAGCCCGTTGACCGTGTCGTCCACCGCTAGCCCCGCGCAGCCCCGCCGCGGCAGCAGCCGCCCCAGCGTTTGGCATCGCCGAGCTCCGCGCAGCCCCGCGCCGAACGCTGCCCGCCCGATGACCGCCGCCATGGCTGCCCCCGGGCAGGCACCACCGGCGCGCAGGCGCGGCCCGGCCCCGGGGGAAGCGCTCCGCCCCGCCGCCCGCCTCTCCGGTGAGGCCCGGAAGGAAGGGGAGGTGAGCGGCAGGTGAGGGCACAGCTGCTGCGGGAAGAAACACCGCCTGTCCGAGTCCGTTCGGTACTTTTAATGGGTTAAAAACCACTTGGTTACAACAGGGCGACAAAGTCTCGACAGACGAGCCGGTCACCAGGGATGGGGGCAGGGAGGAGAGTCCAGGCAAGCCCCGGGAGGTGTGGAAAGAGCAACACAAGAAACCAGGGCTTGACCCGCGGGCACCGAGCCATCCCTGTTCCCCCCCCCCCACCTTCCACCCCCTGACCCATCCATCCCGCTCCTACCCCAGCAGGTGCCACCCCACCAGAGAGCAGCAACCTGCACGCTGCTTCAGACCACAAACATAACCAGTAGGTTTGCAAAGTAAAGACTAGTCCAAACAAACAAACAAATCAAAACCAAACCACAAAAACACCAAACACCAAAGAGTACAGTCCATCGTTGTGCCTCACTTAGCCAGAAGCTTCTCCAACTCATCAAGCACTGCTGAACATTCCTTAATTCCTGCCTGAAAGGAGGAATGCTTCTCCAGGGACTGGCGCGTCTCTTCTTCGGCCAACTTCCACTTGGCCATCGCCGTCTGTGTAGAGAATCACAGAACTGTCATGGTTGGAAGAGACTTCTATGATCCCTGAGAAGCTGCAGTGTGTGACACCTTACTAACAGCAAAGCACCGAACAGCAAAGCCACGTTCTAAAGCAGTTTCAAGTACAACCTTTAAATGCCTCCAAAGCTAAACTGGGATTACTTGACCTTGACTGGGAGATTTTCTACTTGAGGCTCCTTGAGGAAAATGACAATTTATCTGTGACCAAAGTTAAGGAAGTCTTACAATAGCAATTTCATTGATCATCTCAAACTTCTTACCAAGAATTGCAGAAGTGTCAGTTAGTGGCTCTTTTGGTCAGTTTATCGACAGTATTATTGAAGCTACTTGTGCCTTTCTGACTGCTGGAGAGACTACCAGAAGTCACCGGCCTGAAACAGCCTCCAAATTAGATCATATCACCTGAATTCCAGTGTAACAGTCAGACTGGTGGATCAGTCTTCTGCTGGTGGTGCTTAACTACCACCTGCAACAGTCTTGGCAACCCCCTCTCGAGAGGAGCTGGTCTAAGCAGAGACAGCTCTGTTTCCAGTACTGACCTTTACCTTGGGGCTGAGTCAGCCCACACTGAAAGCCATCAGTCATTTACACCACTCACCTTCTACCTTGTTTCAAGTTCAGTTGTTTGATTCAATTTGAAATGACTAGTTGCAGATGTCCCTGCTCACTGCAGGGGGATTGGATGAGACCCAAACCAGTCTGTGATTCTATCACCACCAGCTTTGCTTTAAGCCCTCTGTTAGAACGGGAGTAACACACCCGGTTTCCTTAATACATGTGTAACAAATTACGCTCAGTACTGCAGGCTCTCACTTCCCCTTCATCTGGAGAATTAAGCAGCACTAGGAGGAGCAAAATAACCTTCAGAATCTCAGCACCAGGAGCTCATGACCTGGCTGAGTCCAAGTCACAGCCTTACCTGAAGCACTTCCTTTTCTTTTGCAGCCGTTTGATTAAATATCCTCAATTCTTCTATGAGCTTCTCAGTTAAAAGCTAAGGAACCAGGAGGAAAAACAGTTTATTAGGATGCAAACCAATGCAAGTCTCAGCAGCTGTTCCCACAGCATCAGCAGGAAAGGGCAGGAGCACAGAGACCTCGCACAGACCATTTAACCCCTATTGCCATTTCAAAATTTTCTTACCGTTATCTGCTTCTGGCATTCTTGTGTCTTCTCTTCCTCCTCCAAAATGTTGCTGCCTGTAACTGATTTATGAGATGCATTAGTGAACCTCTAATATACAGATAAGAACTTGCTGCTTGTAAGAATTAACAGCTTTTCAAAGTAACTTTCTACAGCACGAAACACTAAATTGTTGTCAATGTTTATCCAGGACAGTGCCTACTACAGAAGCACATTGGTTTTTTTTTCCTTAGGCTAGAAAGAAAAAAAAAAATCCCCCAGAGTTACAGCACTATTTTCTTAGCCATGAAACAGAATCCAAATGCCTTATGAAGAGTCACAACAGGGGAAAAGAAAAAAGAAATAATAATTCTGAACAACTCGGTACTGGAATGGGACGCAACGTGCAGAGTCCTTACCAGGGTCAATGTTTCTGCTCTCTAAAATCACCATGCAAGTTTCATTACACTTCTTGAGCTTCTCAACTTCTTGTACCAGGCCTTCATTCTCCTCCTTTAGCTCCTTTATAGTGCCCTGTCATCAACAGAGGTTGTAAGTGAATCAGTTTCTGAGCAGGTTTCCTTCTCATTAGTCAGCAATACCTAGTGTGGTGCTAATGGCTGAACACAGGCACCACTGGCACCAAGCACCTGATCTGGCCCTTCTGCCTCTACCACCACAGCAAATTAGGCTGGTGCAGACCCTCACTCCTGCCTCTCAACAGGATTAATGTATTTATCAAATACAAGTCATAAGAATTACTAGAAAAAAACTTGATCCTAGAGATAAATTCCTTTTAGGCAATCCCAGTGCATCCTCTGCTGTGCTCCCTCTCACATATAAGTAATTCAAGAGTTTGACATACTGAAGAGCATATAAACATTGGGGAAAAAGGGTGTCTTAGACTCTTCAAGCCACAGAAATACTCCCTACCCAGTTCAGCTATTAGCAGGCAATGGTGTAAGCTGATCAGCCTCACAAGTTGAGTGCAACTCTCCAAGAGGATCAATAAGCATGTGGATTAGGGTGATCCAGCTGATAGTGTCAGAAGCTTTTTGAATAACTCACAAGTCTCAAAGGCTCTTAAAGAAATCAAGCTGTGAGATAAGAGGAATGATCATCTCACAGATTAGTAACTGGTTGAGAAATAAAATGAGCTTTTGCAACCAGAGTTTTCCAGCAGGGCCTCTTGCCCACGACAGAAATTGTGCTCAGTGCATCCTAGCGGGATATGTAAGGGGTGGTGAATAATGAGGTGCCAATTCTGAACGTAAACTTGAGTCAAGAAACTCAAATCTGTTTGAAACAGAATCCACTGAACAGTCCCATCTCTCTCAGCCATTTCTCTGGTCCCTTAATCATCCGAGTGGCCCTTTGCTGGATGCTCTCCAATATGCCCATGTCTCTCTCGTACCAGGAACGCAGAAACGGACACAATACTCCAGGTTTGGCCTCAGCAGTGCTGAGCAGACAGGAAAAACCTTGCCAAAGAATATACAGACACGGAAAGATTGGCCAACAATATGACACAACAGCACATGAAGCAGCATAAGCTTATAGAAAATGAGCTCTGGGGTAAATATTCCCAAGAGAATGGGGGGGGGGGGGGTCACTGTCCCTCAAACTTAGTGCACAGCAGTGACCAAAACCCAAGTAGAATGTTCTTTGTTACTAGACACATTCCTGAACCCACATCTCCAATACCGTGTGCACGTCCACACCGCATGGTGTGATGGGTTAAAGCCAGGAGACTGGGTGAGAGGAACAAAGGAAGGGAATTGCTTCTCTGCCATACATTAGGAGCTACGGAAGAAAAAGAATGAGTAGAGCTCAAACCATAAGAGGTAAGTGCTTATTTACAGATTGTCTTCATGTAGGTAGGAAGCACCTGGCAACATCGAGGCTGTTCTAATAAAATTTCATGCAAATGTATAGCTCTCAACTTGAAATGTTCTCCCACAATGAGTCCAAAATGGCATCCGAGCTCTGATCAGCATTTAACAGTGATCTGGACTCATTATCCACCCAAATACATCCGCTGCTCTGCTGATTTCCAGGTTCTAGAAGATATCACGTGTGCCAGAGGAGAAAGCCCAGCCCACCCAAACTCTACTGGCTTCTGAAGCAGACAGGAAAACGAGCAAGACAATCCTCTGAGCTGACTCTGTAAGGATCAAAATGTAAGAATTACTCCATGATTTGTTTCTCCCCTCTCCCTTACCTGTGCTCCCGTGAGTCTGGAGTGTAGCTGGTGATTGGCTGTTTCTAACAGTTGATTCTTGGCCTTCAGCTCTGCTTCTAGTTTGTATCTGTTGAGAGGTCTGTAGAAGCAAAAGATTTGGGGGCAAAAATATCAGTATTAGACACCTTCTCTTTTAGTTCTACAAACACAGCCTTTTTTGAAGCATTTGCCCTTGTTTCCAGACAAGATCTTCAATCAGCAAACGTGGCAAGAAAGCTGGACATGTACACAACCCTCCGGGGGGAGCATTACTGCACAAGGACAACTAAGAGAGATAAGAAAACCTACCCTCTTGTAGCTGTCTTCTTTGAAAGCGGTTCCACTTTCTTGGCAGATTTAGGCAACCTTAAAAGAAGAGTAAAATAGTTACCAGAGGACCACCTCACTCTTGCAGATTACCAAGAGGGTTAGTTTGACAAAATCTGCAAAATGCTAACCCATCTTGAGGACATTGGCCAAGTAATAAATCCTTCTTTATTTTACTTTCATTTACCCTTGGTTTGTAGCTTTGAAGACACCATCGGCTGGAATGTTGGAGCTAAAGTTGAAGTTGGGATCTTTGCTGAACTCCAGATCTGCTGTTTTGCTGCCGCATTGTTTCTTTGAAGGAAAAGCCGTTTGCATTTCTGCAAAGAAAAAGACAACAATGAAAATGCTGCAGTCTGCAAGACATCACCATAATACAAAGAGCTACTGGATGCCTTGAGCCTTCAGTGGGGGGTAAATCACAGTTACAGCTGGCTAGAAATGGAGACTTTAAGGTAATGACAACTAGGGGCAGTCTTCAAGCTTTCCCCAAGATTAAGGGTCTCGAACAAACCACAGAGAGCTCAGATGGTAGAGAGTGTGAAAACAGTTAGCAGGGTAGCACTAATGAGAGAAAGGTTGGAAGGGGTAGCAGAAGTGTGATAATAAAGGAGGTCTCAACATCCAGCAGACAGCATGCCACAGGGTTCCAAGCAAGGTTGGTCACTACTGGAAGCAAAACAAACAGCCCACTTGAAAAACTCTTGTATTTCAAATCTCTAGGAGTAGATACACTTCTAAAAATAACACTTCAGAGAACTAGCTTTCTGTGTAAAGCCTAGCTGGCTTTAAACCACAGCTGCATGAGTATCTAAAGCGGTGTCCACATACTGGGTTTAGGAAACTTCCCTCCCAAGTTGAGTATTTTTCAAACGACGCCCCCATCAGCACATTTATAGCAGAGCAACGTGGGAGTTTCCACTGGCAGACTGGCCCCCATGTTTTTAATGTTAAGCTTGCTCACCTCACATTTCTAAAATGCTATAAGGGGTATTTTTGTTATATTTAGGTCGGCCTCGCTTGCTATGTAAATTAGCACACATGGTCTGTAGGGGTGGGGGGTAAGTCTTTTCAGTCTGGAGTTGGTTCAGTGGCAGTGATCTCCTCCTGATACCTGCACCTTTCCACCAGATACTGCAGATTTTTGCCAACTTCATGCTTCTTCTGGCAGTTATGCAGCTCTCAGCACCCTTTGAGTAGGATGCTCCATTTTTACTTGGCTTTTTGAGCTCCTCTTCAAAGGCCTGGCCACCAGCTTCTCACAGTTCACTAATAAGAGGTTGTTCAGGGAAGCTGTGGATGCTGCACCACTTGAGCTGTTCAAAATGAGGTTGGATGGGGCTTTGAGCAACCTGGTCTCGTGGGAGGTACCCCTGCCCTTGGCAGGGGGGTTGGAACTAGAATAGCTTTAAGGTCCCTTCCAACCCAAACCACTCTGTGGTTCTATAAAACAAAAACTCTCTCAGCTCCTTTCTCCAACCACTGGATCACGTTTCACAAGGCCACAGTAACTCTTTTCTTCACTATTTTGCTTATTGGAAAAACTTAATCACCTACTGTAGATCACTACTGAAAGACTTACAGAAGTCAGAGCCCCCGAAGGGAACCTGTAACCCTTAGGGACCGGGAGCCCCCCCCCGGGGCCCAGACCGGGAGCCCCCCCGGGCCCAGACCGGGCTGAGCTGGGATGCAGCTAGACACGTTTAGCGACCAAAGCCTTAAACAGAGACAAGGCCTTGAGCTCCGCAACAGGCACCGCAGACCAAGGAGCTCCCTGGAAGACACCGCCCAGCGCCCCGCGCCAGCCTAACCCGGACCCCGGCTCCTAGTGCCCCCCAGGAGAGGTGAGCGGAGCAGGGCAGAGCCCCCCCTCACCGGGTACGCACCTGCGGTGGGCGCAACACGGTGGAGGCCGCTGTAGACAGGGATCCGAGAAGCCTCCCCATCCATCCCGCGCTCCCGTTTGAATCGAACCCGCCGCCAAACGGCCCCGCGGCCGCCGCGCATGCGCACAACCCACCCGCGGGGCCCTGCGCGTCGGGCCCGCCTCGGCCGGCAGAGCGCAGGCGCGGGGCGCGAGCCGTGAGCCGTGTTTCCCTGCCTCTCGCCGCTTCCTTCAGGGCAGGCGCGGAGGGGTGGAAGGTGCCCCTGGTGGGGGCTGCTCGTGGGGGAACCGGCCGCCGGCGGGGAGGGGCTTCCCTGCCCTTTCCAGCTCTTCCCTCTCCTGCCCATCGTTGCCCTGCCCGGCCCGGCCCGGCCCGGCCCGGCGTTCTCTCCTCAAGGCCTGTGCGGCCGCGGAGCCTTCCCCGCTGCGCCGTCAGGGAGCCGGTGCCGCCGCTCGCATTCGAGGTTGTTTCAGTCGCCCTCCCAGGCTGCACGGGAAGAAGAAGCGTCCGTAGAAATGTTTCCCGACTTTTTTCAGTGTTTTCACAGTGCTTCCCCATGCGGTTTTTGGAACGGCCCAGGAGCTCCTCCAGAGAGCGATGGAAGCAGGTCCTGTGTGGAACGGGCTCCAGCCAGCGCTGGCCCACAGCCCGAGGGCTGCCCAGACACCCCCCTGAGCACCCAGAAGGAGAACTGTGTCGTGGAAAGGCAAACCCGAAACATCTTGTATTTCAAACAGTGTTAGTAGCTTTAAAAGAGCATGTTCCTACTGGGCATCAGGCGGGTGCAGCCTGGCTCCCACGAACTGGGGAGAACTATGGGAGTCGGAGCGAATCTTTTTAAACTGCAATTTCTTTTTGCTGTCTGTGTTGGAGAATACATTAGCCACTTCAAAGGTGAAGAAAATAAGCAACAGCATCCTTGGTGAAAATGAAGCATCACTCAGATTTAGGAAACTTTGTCATAAGCATTTATCTTTTGACAACTTGTCTAGAGAATATTCCCCCCCCCCCCCCCCCCCTTTTTTTTTTTTTTTTTTTCAGTTTTAAGTAAAAAAAAGCTGGTATGGTTTTGTTTTTTTTTATTGTTGGGTTAGAAACAAAAAAAAAAAA
>JANIJG010013788.1:37319-76222 GCA_024611175.1 Megaceryle torquata
AGAAGAGCAGTGTTGGTGAAAAAGAAGCAATAAGTAGATTTAGGAAACTTTTTGATAAGCATTTATTTTTTGAAAACTTGTTTAGGGAATATTTCCCCCCCCCCCCCTTTTTTTTTTTTTTTCAACAGCTAAAGGCAAAAGAAGTGTTTATTTTCCTGTTTATTTCTGGTAGTGGGTAAAAAAAAAAAAAAAGTGAAATTCAAGATTCACCAGATACACAAATTTTTAAAAAGTTACATATTTGTGGGGAACGCCTCGAGTTGAAACAAGCTATGGAGATGACACACAAAGCACCCGAGTCGCTGAGGGGACGAGGACACTTTTCTCAGAGGGCAAATCTTGCACTGAAAATCTTTGGCAGTACTAGAAATTCTTCTGATAAAGCAAACTGGAATTGTTACTGCAGATAGATTTGGGCTGGATTCTCCTTGATCTGAGAGGCTGTATCAACTCAAAAGTCACAATGAGATTTTTTAATAATATCTGAAAGTTTTTTGATGAGATCTGTGAACCTGCACTTTACACAAAGCAGTTTCTGACTCGGTAGAAAATGACTTTGTTATTAACAATGCACTATTCACTTCATATGTAGATTTGCAATAGTTGTGGGTTTGGATTTTATAATTTTTTAATTTTTTTTTTTACATGAGCTGTTTTTCTCTGTTGTTAAATATCTGGGGAGATTCACCTCATTATTTCTCTCCTATGTGACCCTGACATGAAAACAAAATCCCATCACCTTGCAGGAAATGACAGAACAGACTCACTAAGTTTTGCAGTACAGTTGTGAATATGGCACCAGACACTGGAAGGTCCAAGGGCTTGTACTCTGTCAAGACTGATCGCACATCCTCTCACTAGTATCAGATTTGATGGTTCTGTGAAAACACAGGTATTTGCACAGCTGAAATATTAAGAAACAGTCTCAGCTCTAGGAGAGGCAGGAGGAAAAAAATGGTATTTACAGTTCCAAGGTGTTTTTGACTTCCCTTTTCCCTCGCAGTACAGTTTTGTTTTCTGCAGGATTTCAACTGTTATAACCAGAACTTTGTGCGCTAGATCGTTTGATCCAAACATCAGGCATGTCTGGCTGGCTGTTGGGTAACACAACCGGACCTTCGCTCCCCAATCCAAACCGATTTTTCCATGAAGAGCTGTTCTGCGATGCTGCTGGAGAGATATCAAAGACGGTCTCCCTCAGGTCCAGCCGCAGGGTATCTCTCTTCCCGTTCAGGTAGCCTCTCTCTGTTTGACTGTACGAATCAGACAGCTCTAAGACATCGGGACAAGAACTGGCTGATTCAGCAAGCTTTAGGCCTTGCTCAAAATCACTAATCGACGTCTCACTGGAGATGTTGAGCATGTCAAAAGAGCTGCCAAGAGAACAAAGGCATCTGTGTATCTTGTAGATGTCAGCAGCAGGGAGATGGCTGTTGTCTGAGGTATAATCCGACTGCTGCTGGGCAGTGTCACTAGAGGACTGTGATTTGTTGAGCTGCCCTTCTTCTTTCGTGCCACTCGGCTGGATATGGTCCGGCCCAGACCCATCCCAAGCTTTCGGACCATATTTTCGACATTGACAATCTTGGCAGAGTCTCTCCCTGTGAATTTCTGCTTCTGAGCTGCTGTGCTTGTACGGAGAGGAGGTTTGCAAGGCAGGACACTGGCACAGGCCAGCCTGCTGGTCTCCAAGGGTCTCCTGCAGGTTCTGTCTCTCTCTCTCAAGCGAGGGGTGCATTCCTACTCTGGGGCATCTGTTGTCTTCAACCTGTGTGTCTTCAGAGAGCCGGTTGGACAGCTTGCTTGTGGAAGTGCTGTTGTCAAAACTGTCGCTGAGTTTTCTGGACAAGGGCTGGAGCTCATACTGCTCGTTTGCAGTGTTGGTCTCCTGGACCTTCCGCAACCGGTTTTGCTTCTCACTCCCTCCACAGGCAAAGTTTCCATTCAGCCCAGAGTCATCGGAATAGTCTTTTATGGTGTGGACACAAGGCCAAAGGATCTGCCCACAGTTCTTCTCTGGGCCAAAGAAGCAGCACAGTGACTGGAAGAAGAAGCTGGCAAACCCGCAGCTGATACACTTGATCATCATGATGAATATCCCCAATTTCCGGTATGCCAGGACTGTTGCAGGCAACATAATGACACCTGCAGAGAAGAGAGCAGAAGCTGCCATGGCCGTGGCACAGCTCATCTGCTTCAGGGAAAAGGCCACGCGGCTCAGGCGGTCAGAGTGGGGACACAGATGATAGGAGATGCAGTAGTTGACGGTAAAGTCAACAGAGAGACCTACTGCAGCTGAAATGAAGAGAGACTCCACTGCATTGAGCTGCCACTCCAAGAGGACCAAAAGGCCAATGGTTACCAGGACGGTGCCTGCGATGGTACTAACAGAGAAAACGCTCAGGAGAACGTTCCAGGTAGTAAGCAGCAGCACCACGAAGGAAATTGCTATGGAGAGCCCCATGACCACCATCGTTTCTGTGCTGAGACTGTGCTGGAGGTTGTATAACTCCAGTTTACTGGTAAACCATCCATTCTGAAGCCCCACGGGGGCAGTTTTCATTTCCTCCGTTACCCAGAGGTTGATTTCCTCGTAGAATTGTTTGGCTTTGCTGTAGTTGAAGCTATAGTGATAAACAGTTTGAAACTGCAGCACTAAGGCAGCGAGATTTCCCTCCCCATCAAACCTGAGGCCCAGATCATATGTTTCTGCCCCTTCCCTGCCCTGTTCCAGGAGCATCATTTTGATGCAGTGTAAGAAGACTTCGCTTCCGTAAGGGAAAGAGAACTGGTTACAGCAAAGGTTGAAGCTGTGGTCTCGCTGGGAGCACTGGCGACTGTCCATCCACCTGAGGAACTCCTCCATGAAGCACACAGTAGATTTCTGCTCTCCGTCGGGGTAATAGAAAGTTTTGTTCTTCACTTTTTGGCAGAATTCGAGGAGCCACTTCTGGGCATCAGGGTTTTGGATTGTGAAGGTGGAGTCTGTTACCAGGGTGCCATTGCTTTTTGGATTGAAATGGTCCCCATTATCCACGGGCAGAATGCCCCAGACTATCGTGACAGGCATACGCTGCCCTTCTCCACGCTCCAGTCTCTCAAACATGAACTGGTGGCAATACTCAGAATCGTACCTCTCAAAGGGGTGGCTCAGTCTAAACACCTGGACAGATGACGCCTCGAGAGTCGGGAGTTTGAGTTTGGGGTTGGAACAGGAAATGTAGGCACCTCCTATCGCTAAGGCAGCAAACCAGCAGATCCAGATGTACCGAAACTTGATGACCCCACAGGGCAGGAGCTTTTCAAAGAGGAGCTTGGAGGTTTCAGACAGCGTGTTCTGGAGACCCCTGAGAATGTAATGGAGGGAGAGAGCGGCTCTCTTATGGCCAGTGTTGTTCCAATAGTCTTCTGGCTTGTAAATGCAGGTCGTGGCTATGTAGCGCTCGTAGAGCACAGCCGAAGAAGGAAGCCAAGTCATCATGAACACCAGGTTCACCAGCACGGAGGTGCCCATGAAAATGGCAAAGCAGCGGATGGCTATAATATTGCTAATGTAGCTGGCATAGAAGGCAGCACCCGTTGTGAAGCAAGATGCCAACATGAGATATGCAAAATGGTGCATGGTTTGACTCACCCACTGAGAAAGCCCAGCAGAAGGGTTCTGGCTCTTGCTGAGGTTCCAGAGGTCAAAGAAGACAAAGGTGTGATTGGCACAAATGCTGCTGAGAATGACGACTGCGGTCAGGTTTACAAAAGGGAAGTAGGTGAATCTGAAGGCCACCTTGTACAAGAAGTAGGAGATCATTAAAGAACCGGCAACAGCGAGAAGGACCATCAAGGTAATAAAGACTGAGCGTAAATAAAAAGAAATGCTTAGAAAAATAGCTAAAATTGCCAGGACTGGATACTTGGTATCCAGTAAAAGATAGTGCTGGAACAGTTTCTGTTTAAGGCCCAGGTCCATTCCAGTGATAGACGTGTAGTTATCAAACAGATCCCAGGATTCAAGGTTGTCTAAGTAGATCCCCATCATAGATTCACCTTTCCGTGTAGGCAAAAACAGCAGGCTGTACTTGAGAGAGGGCACTTGGTACTCCATTGTCTGGGGACTAAGAAAGTCTCTGTCGACCAAGAAGTGAAGCAGCTGGTAAATGGCGTTGAAGCGGGTACATTTTTCTGGGACTTGGGCACACCGAGAGTGTTTCTGTCTCACGGTGTCAGGCCCTATGCAGGACGGAGTGAGAACACCACTATGGTAGTCTGGAGCACAGGCACGAAGGAGAGCCAGGGTGTGGGAGATGTCTCCTTGGGTTATCTCCAGGCATGAAGACCTGTTGTACAGGACAGCAATGTAGTTCCCCAGAGACCAGCTTGGGCAGCACTCGTTGGCTTCAGTACGTTGGCAGAGGTCTCTAAAATGAACATGTGAGCGTATCTGAAAAAGAGATGAGGGAGCACCACGTCAGACCCCCTCTGTGTGCTTCATCTTGCAGCCTCACAGTGCTCCTTGCTCCTGACAGTAATCTTCCCCTCCAGGTGAGCCAGCCATGGCTCACCATCCTCCCACTGACAAGCTGCAAATGCTGCTCAGACATGCCAGCCCTTTGCAAAATTATTTATAACCTCTGATTTGAGAATGTGGATCCTGTGGCAAGCACAGCTAATCCAATTAAACTGCCCCCTTGCAAAACGTGCTGTCACTGTCTCCAAGACGACAGCTCCATTTTGGTAATTGGCTCATGCTGTCCAAAATTTGCAACAGCTTCACTTGGACACCTTTGGCCTCTGGACCAAGCTCTTGTTCCGTGTCTGTTTCTTCTTGTTCAATGGCAGCTGCTGCTTTGCACCTGGACCTTAGTGACAGCTGGAACTGTCCGTGTGTTGCTAAGTAGGTAAAATGCTTTGGGGTCCTCTAGGCTAAAACCTGTTCTCTAACTATAGGTTATTTTTGTCTGGCTTCCTTTCAGTGAGAGGTTAAAGAGTACAGCAGTCAGAGAAGAGACAGCATGTATGTTTGTTCTTCCTGACATTACTGACCTTGTCTTGTTCAATCTGACACATGGACTGAATAGCTTGCAAGTTCCATAAGCTCCCAGCAGTGGTGGACATAAATACCAGCTGGGAATAGCTCTTTTCTGAAATAAAGGAGAGGAAAATTAATTAAAAAAGAAAAGATAAATTATTAGGTATTGAAGATGAATCAGCCAGGCTGTTTGGAGTAGACACTCTGTTCATAGAAAAAAAAAAAAAAAGATATATGTATCTTGCTGTCTATACGACTGCTATGGAGGACTCCCTGAAGGGAAGCAGGTCACAGAGCTTGTAGTGAGAGGCAGCATCTGCCCTGTGTGATCCGACCTCTGCTCCCCACCCATCTGTCAGCAGCAGCAGAGCAACTTTGGGGCGTTTTCAAAATAGGCTCTCTGTGCCGTCAGCATGTTTTTAGTGAGTGGTGGCATCTGGTTCTGCACCCCTGTTACAAGGAGGGGGGCTCAGATTCAGCTAGAAACTCCCAAGGACTCAAGGGTTTGGTGTTTGATGCTTTCAGAGTTGGAGCAGAGGCAGGGAAGGGAGTAAAAATAGTTGTGTGCTGTTCCTCTGTGTTCTACTTCCTGGTGTCCATTTAGGGATAAAATTAAGGGCATCTTGGAGTCTTCCTCTCTTTTCTCTCCAGTTTTTAGTGCCACTTACATTTTTCAAGAAGAAGGAGCAGAGAGGGAGTGGGAACAGAGAGAGAGTGAGAGAGAGAGTGAGAGTGGGGCATGCACCAGAGTATTCACTTTAGGTATGGGTACATGTGAAAACACGAGTCCTTTTACTGGTGTTTTTAAGTCTTATTACTAAAAAGGAAAATGAAATATAGCAAAATGTTCAGGAGAAACAGCTTTTCTCCAGAATTTCAGAACACTATCCAAAAGGTGGCATAGCTTTCACAGGGTGGTGTTGCTTTCTTCCAGAACATTTCCCTGTGTCCTAAGCCACTGACAGTTCTGTTTGCTGTGGAGTTCTGGGTGTGTAATACTCACTGCCCCATTGGGACTTCACTCACCTGGGGGACCACAAAAGAAACCATCTGCTCCGTATATCTGTTCCACCATTCTCCGTGTCCTCACTT
Source organism: Megaceryle torquata (assembly GCA_024611175.1). Lineage (NCBI taxonomy): Eukaryota > Metazoa > Chordata > Aves > Coraciiformes > Cerylidae > Megaceryle > Megaceryle torquata. The sequence continues at coordinate 43,435 of JANIJG010013788.1, forward strand.
CTTGTTCTCCCTGAGCAGCCTTCTGTCCTCTGCTAATGCCGATGTCATCATAGCTAGCAAGAGATCAGGTAATTTGTGTGAGTAGGGATTGCCTCGCTCCAGTTCTGGTCACTGACAAGGCTCTGGTGCCTCACAGAACAGTAAGAGTTGTCATATGTCTTGAAAGAGCATTGCTCGGGTGGGACCTTTTTGGTACCAGGTAGACTGTGCCCCTTTTTAGGGATGTCCATGAGACTAAGCGAGAAGCTGCAGTGAGACTGAGCGCAGATGTGCTGAGGCTCCTCTGTGGTCTCTTAAAGGTGAACAGTGATGTAAAGGCATGAAGAGTTTAGAGCCCAATTCCTGGTTTCCAGAGCAGGGAGCCCAAGCCCATTGCAGGCAAACAGACTTTAAACTCTCCAGTGCTGTGATCACTTTTAAGCATAGCATGTTGTAATTCACATAGCTATCTCAAGAGCATTGAATCTCTAACTTTACAGCCATCATCTTCCTCAGCTCCCCCCAAACCAAACTCCAATACCTTTTCTTCTCGGCATAGGGAGAAAAGGAGAAGGTCTTCTTGTAGCCTGTGTGGCTCTCTACATTCCTCCACACAACGAGCTTTCTGCCAATGTCAGTATCCCGGGGCTCAAAACCCTGCAGCCAAGCAAAAGGGCTTTGTCATCAGCTTGCATTTCAGTTTAGCTTAGCTTTCCTTAACCCTCCTCCTAGACACAGCAACTATTTGAGTTTATTACTGCATCTTGGAGAAATGCACAGATCGAATTTTCCCTGGAAATACTCCATCTGACAGAAAAAAAAAAAAAAGATTACTCCTTTCTGTTTTAGGCAAGGATAGCTACAGTTCTCTCTCCCTGATCTCACAAGACTTCTCTTCAAGTAAAATAGTCAGAGAAGTGGGAGTAATTTTCCTCCTCCTAGACAAAATCCAGTCTGCTCTCAGGATTCTCCCATTAACAAGAGACTTTATAAAATGTGGGATCCTGCGTGGCACACTGGACCCTGTGCAGCAGTGCACTGCAGCCTCCCCATTTCAAGACCCTCACTCACAGGCTGCAGGAGCCAAAGCCAGATCCTCCATCCAACCTCCACCCAGCTTAGCTAGTGGTTTTGGGCAGCCCCAGACTTCCAGTGGTGGAAGCGGAGCAAAAGGAGCAATCCCAGTTTGAGCTGGCAGTGCCTTCACAGGAGGGTGAGGGCACCAATGTGGGCTGGTGGCTGCTGCTGGCGCGAGCTCTGCTCTTTCTGTGGTGTCTGAGAAACAGCAAATACTGTGTGTTACTCTGACACATTATGTCCATCCTGAAGGAATCTTGCTTTGGTTGCATGCTGTGAAGATGTGGGTTAAGGACAGCAGATAAACATGGTCACTTTTTCTAGTGGCTTTAAGTGTCCTTGATTTACTGTCCTGCCTTGCTGCCTCTCTCTGCATAGAGGAAGTAAAGGCTTGTTTGATATGGTTGGCCCATGGATTTTCTTTATGTTCACATTGAAGGACTTACCATTAAGGGTTCTGAAAAGTCAGGCAGATTTCCAACAAGCAGACCAGCTACAGTGCAAACCACAGCCATCACCAAGCACAGCACAAGCACAGCTATGGGCCACTCCGCAACCGTTTGAGAATAACTGGAAGCAGTGGGAGAAAAGAAAACACAGCTGTTGAGGCGCTTCTGGTATCAGCACGAAACCTGCTGCTGAACCAATGTAGTGTTAGTAAAAGGAAGGAAAAGAATTAGGGCTTTCTGGTTTGACCAGTTATTTATTGAAAAGCTTAGAGGCTCTGGTACAGCTATTAATGAACACACTATACCTCCGACTGGATGTTTGCAGGCAATTCTAATTAACTCGGGTAATTACATTTTGCCTCCCTACATTTTCCTGCTTTTTCAATCAGAAATAATAAAAAACAGACTCTTGCATCCTAGGGCAAAATGAAGCTTTAAATATTTAACTTAAAAGACTGCATTTAAAAAGAACTTTTTCCTTCTCCTTTGAGAAATGCATTTAAAATCCTCTGCCTTTTGAAAAGGTGAATTTATCTCATGGATGGGCTCTTCTGGTGGGCTGAGCTGGGCTAATCCTACAGATACATATACACACACCTCTACGTGCACACACATGCATACAGGATTATTACATAAATACATACATGAAAAGCCCAGAGAACTGCTATCAGGACGGTGTTGCTGTTCACCACCGCAGGTTAAATCGATCTCCAAGCACTCCGAGGTTTTTCCCTGCTGCTGGGAAGCCTGGAGTGGGGAGCACTGACCTGCAGGGGCTGTCACCAGCAGTAACACTCCACCTTTCCCAACAGCAGGGTAGGAGAGCACAGATAATGGGGCAGAAAGACAGGAAGCTTTCGATACTAAACATACCTTTTGGGCATCCTGAAAGCTTTGTCATGTCTGCAGACAGAAAGCAAACGGAAAAGAGATGTGTTAATTTCTTGTTTTCTTAGAGCCCAGTGCTGGGCTGCTAATGAGCAAGTTAACCCTTCCAGGGACTGGGGAGCACCAAGCTGAGCCTTTGCTGCAAGAATTAGTTTAATGAGTATCAGGGTCTTTTCCTCTTCTGTTGGCATTTGAACCAAATGGAATGTCAAGATATGGAGTTAAGCCTCATTTTGTCCTCTCTAAGAAAACCCCGCAGAAAGTAATGGTCATTAACAGTGTGGTCCCACGGAAACCACACTGCAGCTCTTACCCACGAAAATCTACCTGCTTTAAGTGATTTCCTGCTGAGTTTTTAAATTGTTCCAGACCAAAGCTGTTAACAAAACAGCTGCACCTCAGTGGGTCACCATATCTGAAGGACCTTTTGTTCTGCTGTTTCCATCGAAATGTCCCCTTGAAATATGCCCCAGCCCAGCCTGGCCTTGGGTTGCAATGCAGCTTCCAGGGAACTGCTCCCAGCCATGGCTCCCTCCTCCGTGCAGCCATGCCAAGGTCAGCTTAGCGAGTGCTCCCTCCTCCCGTCACTCTCCTCCTATGCCCTTGCTTAAATGGGGAGAAGGTCCTGCTGCACTCCGAGATCTGTGCGGGGCAGATGGCCCTGGGTCCCTGCTCTGTCCCAGGCAGCTGACTGGTGGCCCAGGGCCAGCGCACCCTTCCCGACAGGCTGCTAGGAATGGAAAAAATGCAAAAGCAAGGGAGGAGAGTTGCCCATGGAAGCTCCCCCCCACTCTCAAGTGGCACATATAATAAATTATATTGCATTTTCCTCATCACACTAATGCTGTGTAGATTTGGGAGAGAGGGGAGCAAAGAAAAATCCTCACTGGATTATTAGAGTGGTCCCTTTCTGGCAGCACACTGCCCGTCCTGTGCTAATTCCCTCACAATAGCTTCTCAAGCAGATTTGCTTGGATTAAAAACCTCATTCTAGAATTATTATGTTATCACTTTCCTGTCCGCTAGCGCTGCACACCCTGCCAGGGATTTGCAATCCAGCTGCATTTCCTACTTAAATAACCTGCTACTGAGCACACAGTTGACAATTTAGTTGGTAGTGTACGAGCTCAAAAGGATCCAGGCTCCACTCCGCTGACTGCGATTGCTCTACAATGCAAACACAAGCAAATTAAATCCTCTGTTAATGGCTAGAAAATGAGACCATAAAGGGCTTTTGTGCCTAACCCTGCACTTCCGTGCAAAGGCAAGGAAGAAATCCCGTGCCATCTTTTATTGGACTTCAGTGGCTACTTCAGTGGTAGCACAGGGATCATGGTCTTCATTGCCAACAGTGGGCTCCAAAAGGCATATGAAGTGGGGAAGGATGATGCTGGATGGAAGGGGCAGCTGCCCAAGAAATGCCCACCAACCAAGCAAGTCATGGGGTGCTCAGCACCCAAGTGGAGCTTGCCTGATTCATCATGGACAATATAGAATTTACACCCTCGTTGCTGCCCAACCTGGAAAACCAAGTCATCTTCCCCACATATGTGTTTCTCAGGGCTCAGCTCTAGCCAGTGCTTGCCCTCTGCTGCCTCTCCCAGCACAGGCAGCAGCTTTGGTTGGGGCAGAAAAAGAAATTAACTCTTCTTTTATCACTGAGAAGCTCTGCCAAGAGAAAGGATTAGCCAGCTGGGTGACTTGCAGTGCAAAAGGAGAAAATACAAAGCCCCCAGAGATGGGCATAATCACAGCTGCGTGATCTAGGAGCAACTGAGTGACTTTGGCTTTCTCCCATGAGTCACCCTGAGAAGCAAATCCTGCCTCTCCTTGGTGTGGGAACACAACCCTCTGTACGCCCTCTGCAGAGGTGGAGGGAGCAGACTGGATCCCTCCGGATATTTGGTGACAGCTGCTGCCCCAAGCTGAAGAGCAAACCCCTTTTTTGTGCATCCCCACTCAGACCCTTCTCATCCCCTCCCGCTTCCCACCACGAAGTTCAGGAGATGCTTTTAGCAAGCCCCTGAGCCGCTGTCCATGTGCCTCTTACCTGACTGTTACAATGTGATGCTGCACTGGCTGTCGCTGCCCAGGGGACCACTGTTTCCAGGGGGTTTCTGAGACCTCGTGGTGGGAAGCTGGTGTGGGATCACCGCTGGAAAGGTGGGAACACAACATGGGCCTCTCACCGTGCCCCGGGAGCTGGGGCAGGCTGTAGCTGCCCCGGGGCTCCTCCTGGTTGCAGGGGTAATAGATGTGATGCTTCTGCGAGTCCTGGGAGCTCGATGGGACCTGGCCGTTGGACTGGGTGGAGGCTGGCCCAAGTGTGTGGCTGGAGGAGGGCAGGCGGTCTTCCCCCAGCCTGGGGGATGCAGGAACGGGGCAGTTATGGACCGGGCAGATTCTTTCCCAGGAAGTGCCACTGTAGCTGGGCTCGGTGTTCCCAATCTCTGGCATGGCGAGACAGGTCTGGCAAGGTCCTGCATTTTGTTTTTCTCTGTGAGGGAAAATAAAGGTGTGGTAAAACAGCAGAGCAGTGGAAGGGCTGCGCAGAGGAACCTCATCCTGCAAACCAGAGAGTCTCACAGGCCTCCCACGTAACGCAAGATGTAAAACCTCACACACTATTTGCCATACCAGGAGCCGGTCTCGGGGCTAAACTGGATTATGCTTTTTATAAAGGCATCCCTGACTCACTCAGGGATTCCAGCTGATGGAGAATCCATCACGTCTTTGTTGCTCCAAAATTTTGGAAAGTCAGGTAACATCCCCTCCAACAATTCTCCAAGATATTTCACTGTGGAGGGGGCAGAACACACTGGCTGGTGATAGCAGCAGGGTCCTAACTCCGGACCACAGGGTGACCACAGAGATCTGGGGAAATGGAAACCAAAGGAGACTGCATGTGAAGAAGACACTCAATTATCTGCACTTCTTGGGAAGATGAATTTGTTCGATTGCTCTGCAGGAGGACTGGCTTCGCTCCACGCCAGGACAGGAGGAGGGTGAATCATCCCTGGCACTGAAACCTCTGAACAGTGAACCCCATGGCTGTGACTGAGTAAAATGGGCTTCAGCCTCCAGCCTGGCACATGCCTTAATGACCCTCGGGTCCCGAAGACTCTCCCCTGGGCTCTTGAGCATTTTAGACATACATTTCCCAAGGATCACAGCAACAGATATTACCTGTCTTGGTATGTAGGAGGGGGATGGACAAGGATCTCTCAAGACCTTTTGAAGCTTGACTTTCCTCTGACTGTTGAATTTACTGGGACGAAACATTTGCAGACTTCAGTTCTCAAGTAATGAGAGGATATCTGATGGACATGCTTCCTTCTCCCCAAGGATTTAAAAAAAGGATTTAATTCCTACAGTTCTTGATTTATGGATCCTGAGAGATTTTGCTAGCTTGGAGAAGGTTCAAATTATACATTAAGGGACTGGTTATTCCATGTGACACCAAAGGGTGTCACAAGGGTTCTTCGTGCACAATAGACTGAGGTTGCACTGACCCCAAAAGTGCTTTAGGAATTGCTCTCTCAAGAGATGATGCTGGTCAAGGTGTTGGAGTTTCAGCAGCACTGGGCGATCTGGAGCTCAAAAAGAAAGCACAGTATGGGAACACCAGTAGTGTCCAGTCCTTGTTCAGAGCACGTGCCATGGCTGACTGATGTGCCTTGCCTGAGTGTCTGGCATCGAGGATTAAGAGTGACAAGTGATTTGGGCCAGCTAGAATCACAAAGCGTCTCAAGGCATCAAAGAATGATGAGAGCTGGAGCGAGATGAGAGAGAGATGAACTTCAGCCTGAGGCACCTGATGACATGTGGGAAAAAATCAAGGAAACACGTTTGAGAAGAGAATACTTTTGAACATTTGCAGGGTCCCTCTCATTCCATTTTCAGACAACCATGGACATTACTTTGCTTTACTGGCACAGTGATCAGTCCAGGGACTAGTAACAAAGAAACCTTGACTGATTAGATGCCATACAATGCTAATTTTAGTTTCTAAGCCAGAAGCCAGCAGCAACAGTTACAGACACAGATGGTGTGTTCGGGGTTCCTCAGTACAGTGACACTGACATCAGAAGCAATAACTGATATTCAGATGCAGATTTTCTGAAGCTCAGGCCATGCAGAAGCAGGGAGCTACACGGGGGATTTTATTTTGGGTCATCAAATAGCTTTGCTGAATATTTTTTGATAATGGCCAAGGAAGGAGACAAAAAATGGCAAAATGATATGAAAATAGTCTGCAGACACCAGCATCTGTGTGAGTTTGTTTGCATCCTTGGAAGAGGTCGTACACCCAGAGAGAAATGTCAGACAGCATCTGCGAGACCATGTATGTTTCCCATGACAACAGATATACAGAGCAGCTGAAAGAAGTCAAACTTTGCACTGAAGCAGGTGCCAGAAAACCAGCAGACAGACATGGGCACACCTCATTGCTTGACAGGTTGCTCCCCACATTTCCAGCGCTTGGTTGTCTCTGCTCTACAACCCAAAGTACTGATAAAGCCTTAAGCTCATTCAACGTAGCAAGAGGGAGTGATGCTGGCCAAAGCAGGGGCTCCTGGACAGATTGTGACCTGATACCCCATTCACTCACGGAGTTTGTCAAAAGAAGTGCTACTGACTGTGTTGAGTGAGGCCCTTGCTGCCCTGACACAGACGGGTTAGCAGCAGGATGACCCAGACTTCCACGCACCTGATTTGTGTTCCAGCTCTAGGTAGAGGTAGTTTACCACAGAAGACTGAATTCGCCAGCGGTGTACATGAATGCGATACACGAGATTATAAATCAAATGCCAGCAAAGATGTTCCTGAGGTGGAACAGCATAAAGTGTAACTCATCTTCCTCTACTGCAGTGCCCAGGGACTGAAGTGCAGGTGCAGCTTACTTAAGGGTTGTAGTTTCGTACTGGTAGTCCTGGCTTAGGGGATTTTCACCAGAGAGCTGGGACTCTGGTAGTGTTAGGCTTTGGCAAGGTCTAGACCTTTTCTTACTCCCCTTTTGATGCCTCTGAGTTACTGTTTTCCCTCTACATTGATCCTGTCATTTTTATTAATGTTTGTACACTTTAAATAGGTGATGGCTTCCTACAATGACAAATAATTCACAAAGACACTGCTGCACTGACAGTTTGTGCTTTGAGTATTCTCAAACCCCTACAATATTCGTGTTTGGGTTTTTTTTTTTTTTTTTTTTCAAAGTAAAACCGAAATTCTTTTCTTTTTGTGCAAACTGATGGATCTGCACAGGATATTGGGGCCAGGGGCTTTTCATAACTAAATTAGCCTGATGGCTGCGCTGCCACTTCTGCCTCATCTGATGGTGAACATGCAACACTGGACAGAAAAAAAGGGCTTTCACAAGCCCACTTTGAAGATGGTCAGAGAGAGGCAGGGAACACTCAGTGAAACACTCCTCCTCCAAAAACACCTCAGCTACAAACCCTCCTGGTGGGGAACACGGGTGACAAGCTCTTGGGTATCGCAGATTGCTTCTGGTTTTTATGCACGTACATTAATATATTTGATTCTAACATGTCACATGAAAGCCCATCCTTCTTTTTTAGCATCCTTACTGTGAAATACTGTCAAGTTCCATTCTTTTCCTGCCTGTTGTCTCTTAACTCCATCCCCTGCCTGCTCAGTGACTTCATATTTTAGAGTAACTTTGGCTAGTTCAAATTATTCACTTGTGACTCTTCTTCATTATCTCCTTTTCAGACTAAACAATTACAGTTCTGTTAATCACCCTCTGGATATGAGTTGCCTTCTGCTCATCTCTCTCCAACTCCATGACGATGTGACCTTGGTTATCCAAAATCTCCAGGGAAACCTGGAGCTTGCAAATAATGATGGGTTTGGATAATCACTGCTGGCAGCTCTGCAGAATTCGAGTCTTCACTTGCTCCACTGCCAATTAGCCATAGTGCTGGCGGCCTTAAGGTTTGGTGTGCACAGGTCTGCACCAGAGACGTAGGCTGGCCCTTGATTGCCTGCAAACATGTCACAATTACTTTTCTGGGCCTGCAGGACCCCAAACTATGCTAGGAAAATGCTTATGGGGGAGTTTCTGCTATGTGTTTACTGCCAGACAGGAGAAGAGGTGAGCAGAGCACTGCACTGGACTCCACTTGCCGCGCTGACACTAACAAAGATTAACATCAGGGGAAGGGAGACATTTTTTAACATTCATTCCCAGTCTGGGTTGAGTCAGATATTTGACAGCATTGGGACTGAGTGGTATCGATGGTGCCTCAGCCACGGACAAGCCTACAGAGGCAGCCTGACAGCCTCCATTTTCTTCTCCAAGCTCGGCTGGATGCAGCCGAAGAGATGCTGGGAAAAGAGAGGATGAGGAGGCGTTGGGCAAGCGAGTTCACCACTCCTGTTACCCATGGCAAGGGGCTGCATTTATCACGCTGTTTGCTTCCCCATCTCTTCCCTTGAGATGTCTAGACAGGATAGTCGTCCAGTTTATGGGACTGCCCAAGTCACTCTGAGCACAGCAGTGTCTTTCTGAGACAAGTAGCAGGCCCAGGCAGCCTGCCTTGCATCAGGAAACCAGCAAAAGGCCGGGAGCTTCTTCCCCCAGGAAACCAGGCAGGATAAGAGCAGGATTTGTAAGAAGCCAGCTTTCTGCTGCTCCAGTTAGGCTGGGATGTGGAGCAGAAGGAGGCACTGCAGAGTCCGTGGCAGGAGCCAAGGGCTGGATGCTGTGAGCCCACTCCCCAGGCATGGGCTATCTCCCTCCCCCCGGGAGACCAGCGTCCCTCTGTGATGCTCAGAGCTGCCCCACAGAAGGTGCCAGCAGGACTTGGCTTTAGCTGATCACCTCCCCACCAGCCTGAGCATCAAAGCCCCAGCAAGAGGGCTTGCTGGATGGGTACCATGTTGGCTGCCTGCCCCCAACTCCTTCCCCCTCCAGCCAGCTTTGTTGCCCACGGAGCTGAGGTCGAGTAGCTCAGGTTTGCAGGGCAGGGAGATGACAGCAGTGGTCACCTGCCCTTTCCTCATCTGCTCCAGCCTTTGGCATGGCTTTGCCCTTGCTCCCCTCTGAGCCACGCAGCAGGAGAGTGCGTGTGTCTCTGAGAGGAGAAATGGACCAAAAATATTAAGTGTTTTGAAGGAACAGATTCTTTACTGGTCTGCTAATTCCATCCTTACCCCCCAAGACCATTTCTGTAAGCACTTCTCTGGTTTTAATACAAAGATTATCTCACCTTTCAAGCTACTAAAGAGAGGATCAGGAAAGCATCACTTTGCATATGAAAGATGGGAAACACCTACCCAGTGAGTGGAGCTGTCTGGTGCCTGAGTCAGTCACAACTTCTCCTGTTGGCAAAAGAATCTCAAGGGGGAATAAAAAGCGAGAGAAAGGGCAAGAGGCTGCATCTTGACTACAGCCAGAGCCCTTTTGCCCTGGAACCTTTGCTCAATTGGGCATTAAATGCTGCGAAATTTCATTAAAGAAAAAAAAAAAAAAAAAAAAAAAAAAAAAGCAGCTAGTTTTATTCTCTTTCCCTTTTTTCTTACTCTGGCAAGGTTTTGCCTGTGTATCAGCTGTACAAGTTTTCCCAAATGAAGGAAAAAAAAAAAAAGTTAATTCTTTCTGAATTAAACCCATGTGCTACAGGTCAGCTGCCATCTCATGTCTTTGTCTTTGAGAGCTGTAAATGACTTTTTAGGGATGGGTTTTTGTAATGGAATTTAAATAGAGGGTTTCTCTTTGAACACAGCAAACCAGCAGTGGAGCTCTCGAGAAAAAGCTTTGCTTGTGTTTTTGAAGGAGGCGAGAGTGCCCTTTTCCGGAGGTGAGGGAAGAGCTCGCTGTGTTCCACCCTCTCCTCCCCCTGTAGCTCCCCTCTGCAGCTGACAGGGAGAGACAGGCACCTCCTGAGCAATTCAGCTCCTCCTCAGGCTGGGTCAAATTCTCGTGCATTGAAAAATGTCTGTGTAGCTGCTGTTTGTTTTGCTTTTTCGGTTTAGCAGCAGGAGAGCGTGTATCCTTGAGAAGACTGACGATCTTTTTGTTAATGAGACTCCTGAGTATGTTAAATCATCATGAAAAATTAATGAGACTGCAAAACTCTGCTTCCCACGGAGTCTGCCAAGGAAAGTTTTGCTTTCTAATCCTTTCTACTGACTCTCCTGAACAGCTTTACCCCTACCGCAGGCAGCGGCTGCTGCTGCGGGTGCGAGTGCGTGGGACAAGGTACAACCAGACACAAGGGGCTCAAGGTCCCCACCCGGCCTCAGTGCCAGAATAGCTCTGGATGCAGTTGGCTCTATCTACACTGACAGTGTCAAATATGCTGGTACAATCATGTTTGCTGAGCCTTTTGAAGAAAAAAGCGACAAAATTAAATGAAAAGAGAAAGGAAAAGAAGCCACCACCTTGCTACCTCAGCCTGAAGGAGGCCAGAGGAAGGTGGTGTTTCCAAAGATCTGTATTTTTCTGATTAATTGAGCACTGATGATAAGGAGCATTGGCTGGGAGCAGAGGATGGGCACTACGGAGCTAACCCTGTAGGGGCTATGTGAAGAGCTTGCATGAAGGAGCATTTCTGTACACGAACGCTCAGGAGTGAGCGAGCTGTCTGCTTGTGCTTTATTGCCGTGAATTTGAGTTCCTGAGTGAGCAGCATGAGTGAAGTTCAAAATACCCCCATTCAGGTGGTTTAACTCATCTCTGTAACCTAACTCTTAGAGGGTGCAGCTTTCCTTTCAAAGACCTGTCCGGATGAGCAAGGGACCAGGGCTGGCCAGGGCAGGGGTGGAGTCCCCGAGATCCCTGGAGGGGTTTCCAAGCCCCCCGTGGAGCTGTGGTGCTGAGGGATGTGGTTTAGTAGTGACCTGGCAGTGCTGGGTTAATGGTTGGATCTGATGAGCTTAAAGGTCTCTTCCAACCACAACAGTTCTATGATTCTATGATTCCTCTGACAAGCAAAGTGAACATGGCTCCAGTGACAGCTCTGTTGCCATCAGATGCCGAGATTTAAACCAGTGCTGCATTGTGTACCAGTCACTGAGCGAACACTGAGACCCAGGAGCACACCAGCCTCTGGCTGGGACCTTCAGAGCTGTCTAAGGAGAAGTGACTGTCTGGTTGGTTCCCCCAGGCGGCTGGGGATGTCTCAGGATGAACATCCTGTACCAGACAGAAGTGAAACGCTTTGGCTTGAAGGAATTTGTGTGCTGTTGACCTCGGGGTGGGCTCTGGTCAAGCAGAATCTGAAGAGCTCAGAAGGTCCGTTGCCTCTGGTCTAACAAATGTTAATGGGCTTGAAAATTTTTGGGTGGCTCCTTGCCCATGATCATAGGCTTGTTGATGTTTCCAGAAAATAACAATGATTGTGGCTGCCAGCCTGGTTTGAGGCACCAGGTAAGGGAGCATATGGTGCGGGGGGAGGAAGATGAGGGCTGCAGGGTTTTAGAGGGGAGATCTTTGGAATGAAAACCGGGCTTGCTTGTAGCCCAGCGCAGTGAGGGCTCGCTCTGAACCACGCCGAGCTCCACCACCAGTAGCTTACCCGTTGCTGCCGAGGGCAGAGCTCACCGTGTTGCCGGGTGAAAACCGGCCAGGGAGGCCAAGCCGGGCAGCCGCCCCCGAGGCGGTGGGCTCGGCGTGGTGTGCCTGGCCCCGGACAGGCCAACCGGGGCACTGCCCGGGCGGCACAGACCTCCAAGCCCAGCCCAGCCCAACCCGAGGGGGGTGTTTGGCAGGCACCGAGGGGCTCTGCTCTCTCTCTTAGTGGCCGGACAGGACGCACCTCGGTGGGGCGGCCGGGCCGTACCCGGCTCCGCGCCCCCAGCCCCGGGAAAACCCCGCTGGCACCGGCCGCCTCCGCACCCACAGCGCCGGGGCTGTTGGCGGGGCGGCAGCTCCCCTTCCCTCCCCCCCCGCCCGCGGCACCGGCTCCGCTCCGTCGCACCGGGCGCAGCCCGAGCCCCGCCGCCTTCCTCCGCCGCACCGGTGGGAGGGAAGCCCCCGGCTCCTCCGCCACTGGCCCCGGCGTCCCCTTCTACCGCAGCTCCGCGCCGGGACCCGCGTTCCTACCTGGGCGCGGCGGTGCCGCGGCCGCGGCGCGACCCCTCGGGCGGCCGCCGCTGCTCCCGGGGCGGGGCGCTCGGCGCGGCCTCCATGGCCGGTACCGGCGGCGGGGCGCTGTCCGCAGCCCGCGGTGCTGAACGCTCCCGGCGCGGCCGCGGCGCTGACAGTGGGAGCGGCGCTTGCGCGGCCGCGGAGACGGAGGCGGGCCCGGTGCGGGTGGCCAATAGCCGCGGGGAGGGCGAAGGGCCCCGGGGAGCAGCGAGCCGGGGTCGCCCGGCGCCTCCGCTCCGCCCCCGCGGTCAGCCCGGCTCGGTTGAGCGGGCAGGGCCAGGGCAGCAGCGCCGGGGCACAGCGGCTTCTCCAAGCCGGGAGATGGACCAAACCGCCTCGCCCGGCTCCAAAATCCCCTTCCCCGCCTCGCCCCGAGCAGCGCACGGCTCCTGACGAAAGGCGCCTTGTGGAGGGGTGCAGAGAGGGGGTGCAGGTTCAAAGCCTGCACGGATCCCTTTGGGTGGCAGATCCCTCACCGCAGCAGTTTGTGCTCCTGCTTTGGCCCAAGGTGGGAACCCTCCCAGAAGCACTGTGGGGCAGCAGTTTGAAGTGTGTGGGTTCACCCTCTGGGTTTAGCAGCATTAAATAAGTAACAATTTGTTGAAATAGATGGCAGTTTTGAAACAACTGAGTTGAAAATGTGGAGAACACAGGAGGTGTAGGTCTAGGGCCCTGCTAACCTTGTCTGTTGATACCATGAAGCTGCACTGAGTTATGTCCCCTTGTGCCCTGGGGCGAGCTTCCCATGGAGCTTGTGGAAGATGCAGGGTGGCAGTTCCTTCCACAATGTCTCCCATGCCAACGACTGTCACATTACTTGTGCTAGGCAGGGCCTGGGCCTTTCTCATGACCGTGTGTATGGCCATGGGAGTGGCAGTGACCTCCCTTTTCATCACCCTATGTGTGGCCACAAGGATGGCTACGACCTTCTCTTTCTCGTGACCATGCCTGTGGCCCTCACTGTGGCAATGACCTTCTTTCTCAGGAGGGTGGCATCCTTTTTGCTTCATGCTCTACAGAAAATCCAAAGCAAAAAGGAGAGCATTAGACTGGAGAGTATCCTTTAAGTCCCACTAATCCTCTAGCTGCTTAGAATAAGCCCTTCCTGCCTTAATGACTTAAATGCCCAAGGCAGTTTAAAGAACAAAAGGCTTTTTCTAATGCCAGGGTGGGTGACCATAGGCTGACACCAGTGTCCCAGTGTGATGATCCCTGCTGGGTTGGGCTGTAGGGCGCTGCCCACACTCAGTGGATCCCAGTGTGATGGTCCCTGCTGGGCTGGGCTGTAGGGTGCCCCAGGGAACCAAACCACTTTTCTGAGCCTTAGCCACAGAAACGTCACTTGCCTGGGAGGATCAAATATGTGTGAGGAGCATCTACAGAGTCACTTGTATTGCGTGGCCCAGGAGAAAAGACTGATGGCTGGCCTGGTATCTGCTGGAAAAGTTGTCTGGTGTTAATGTGGTGACAAGGACATGGGTGCTATTTCCTTTTCTTTCTTCCTGATGCTAAATAATAATACTTGTGGCAGTAATGACAATAATAAAGCCATGGGAGCTGCAAGGGTGGTGGAATCAGGATAAATTGCAAACATCCCCCTGCCTCTGACAGACAGCCGCATATTACAGCTTTTAGTTTGGCTCAGCCCGAAGTGTGAACTCCTTGTCTGCAACGTGGTGGCGATCACACTTCTTCACTCCCACAGCTTGGCAGGTTTCCTCTGTGGCCTGCAAAGTATTTGACACAGGGATTAATTTTTTTTTAATTGCCCTTACCCAGGGCCTACAGCAGGGAGAGCTCCCAGTGAGCTGTGAATCACTGCATGGGGCAGACAGTGGGGCTGCTCATGTCCCTCTTGGGGCTGCTGTTACCCGACTAGGGCTGGAGCAGTTGGTCCATGCGTCATGTTGGGTTTTTTTCACTCTTCATCAGCACAGGAGCTGGCTCTTTGCCATGGCAACCCACAGTCGAGACCTGCCAGCATCAGACGGGTCCAGCTGGTCCCCAGTGCCCCTCTGACATGAAGGAAGGTGGAGGAGGATGAGTGAGAGGGACAGAGAGAGAGATGACCAAAAAAAGTAGAAGCAAAGAGAAAAATAGCAAAAGAGGGAGTTGTAGGGTCAGGAATATGAAAAAAGCCAAGAAGCAGTAATGGATGCATGTGGAAAAGAGAAGAAATCTGGTGAGCAGAGAAAGGGGGAGAGGGGGAAAGGAGAGGGAAAATATATGGGCAGGTGAATGGCACAAAGATGCACTCAGGGTGATGGGAGAGGTGGCTGAGGGATATAGGGCAGATATTCACACATGGAAAAAGGTCAGAAATAACCACTCCCGGGAGAACCAGGGCAAACCTCTCCTCTCCACCTTATCTCCGTTGCCTCTGCAGGAGGCAGGGTGAGGCAGGAAGGCTGCCAAGGGGACCATGTAACAGAGCCCTGGGAGGAGAGCTGGGTATTTTTGACACTAATTGGTGGTTGTGGCAGTTGAAGACAGATTTCTTACCTCTTCTCATTGACCTGTGAAAAAGATAACAAAAAACTTTGAGCTTTGATACACTTTTCACTTGAAGCATCATGCTTCTTCAAGCTCACATGCTCACCACCCACTTGTGTTTCCTTCTCAGACAAAAAGCAGACCAGTGTCTCTGCAGCTCTCCTCTGCCTCGAGAGAAGCCTGACTCAGAAGCGAACACGGCACTTCACTTGCTGTCTGTGCAAAGTCACCCCAGTTTGGAGGTTCCTCCTCTCCCACCAAAGTCAGTAACAAGGCTCCTTTATCATCAGGATACAAGCCCAGCTTCAGGAGTATGAGCCAGGTGTACCCTTACAGAAGGTAAGGAGGCAGAATAAGGCTTTAACCTGATGTGCCAGCAGACGTGACCGGGAGCATTTCCCAAAGGATTTGTTTTGTGCATCAGTCCCACTTCAGCGTGGCTCATTGCACGGTGCCCTATCTTAGCACAGTTACTTTCAGCACAATTTGTTCTCCTTCACCGTAAATCAACATTTCCGCGAGCAGAATTTAGTTCAGTTCACGATGCGCTGACTCTTGTTACAGAGCTCAGCATTTCACACACCAGTTGTGGCTGGCTTGGCAGAGCCCCCGCAGCACTGGGGCAGGGCAGGCTGCTGGAGCATGGCAGTCCTGGACTTGCACTGGTTTGCCATCTCTTGCCTGACTGCTAACACTGGGCTATTTTGGATCACTTCGGTTTATCTCCACTGATGCCATCACAAGACAATCCCCTCCTGTGCTTTGCCCTTTCTGCTTTTACTCCCGTTCCTATTTGTCAGGAACTGGCAGTGACTTGTCCCTGTGGATCAGGGGATATCAGCTCCTGTTAGTTCACTTTTGCTCTTTATGCAGTGCTAGGATCCCTCTCTGAGATCATTGTACCTCTAGGACCGGCATTGTGGGTCCATGAGCCTGCAGAATCCCTCTTGCTAGACTGCAAATATATTCACTTAATGTATCTTTTCAGCAAGGTGGACCTACAAGCTGCTGTTGAGTCTTGGGCGTTGGTTTTGGCATCTGTTTCTCTCTCTTGCTGCTCTGGGAGATGTTCCAGGGTTTGGAAGCTCAGACCAGGCTATTCTGTGGTTCTAAACTATGTAAGTTCTCATTAAAGAGCCTACACTGGCTAGCATTCCTGGGATGGAACAGAGAGCAAAGATGATACCTGCCCTGGAGCTACGTGTGCTCTTCTTCCCATGGCTGCCAGTCATTTTTAATCTCTTTCTGATATTTGGCTCCCTGAGAGTCGAGTAGAAAGGAAAACACAGTGTCAGCAGCAGCTTGCAAAAGAAAGACAGGTCTTGGGCAAAACCTGAGAGCATGTCAGTGATGGCCAAAGGCCCACTTCCCTAAATCCACAGCGGGCTGTTCAGTACAGGAGGTGACCAGTGCAGAAAAATAAGAATAGGACAAAGGGAATGAAAAAATGAAGCACGGGTGCTGCCCAGCTCTGAGCACAGCAGCTCCCATCACCCATCAGTCGTGAGGCAAAAGCTTTGCTGGTTAGAGCAGTGCTTTCCTGGTGCCAAATCCACTTAGAGCCCTGGGGCTTTAAAATGGCCACTTTGGTGGTTTGATGAATACCCCCAGCCCCTGGGGTGGGAAAATGAGGTGGAAATGTCACCTGCACACTAGAACTTCTTCCAGTTAGGGCAAATCATGGAATTGTCAGAGTTGGACAGGACCTTAAAGATCATGTAGTTCCAACCCCATGCCATGGACAGGGACACCTCCCACTAGATCAAAATCCCCTGGGTTTTTCTTCCCCGTTTGACATGATTGACAACAGGCGGTCTGAGTGTGTACACCCCGCATGGCCGTGCCCCGTGGAGCTGTCTCCACCACCGGTGCAGCCACGGTGTGCAGCAATGCTCCAGAGCGAGCCCCTTCCCCGCTCTGCTGCGCATCTGGCTTTGCAAGCAGCCAGCGCCAGCACGGAGGAGGAAACAGCAAGTCCCTCAGCCCTCCTGGCAACGGATACCAACAGACCGCTGCAGATACGGCTGCGTTCATGCCGTGGCATCCGCATCCAGGGAGGGGGCTGTGGTGGAGAGGGAGCTCTGCGTAGACCTTTGCCTGCACCCGCTGCTCGGGCTTGCCCCGCCTGCAGGCAGCCCTGGGAGGCAGCGGCTGGGGTGGCCGAGCTCCTGGAAGCTGGGAGTCCCTTTCTTCAAAATCTTCTTGGCTGTTGCCACTGCGCTGCCGCAGTGGAGGAGCTGCCCGTGCCCAGCAGCCAGAAGCTGATGCTGTCCCCAGTGCCTCTTGCCATTTGGATTATTGCCACTCTCCGTGCTTGGCTAGTTTGACACTGGTGGAGCTGATCTCAGTGCCATTCTAGGGGAGGCTGCTTCAAAGATAGCATCCCCTTACGGAAAAAAACCCAAGAGTGAGCAGGAAGGATGAACAAATGGGGCTCCCAAACTGTTTTAGGAACATAAATGACGCCCACAGGACAGTTCCTTCAAGCTGAGACCATCCCTCATCCAAAGGAATGTTTTTTCCACACAGTGCCTGGCAAAGCGCGATGAACGAGTCAGCAGGATGGGGGCAGAGTGGTCTGGGTTCATCTCTGGCTGGGGACACATCCCCTGCCTCTCCTGCTGCTGGCAGTGCTGCCCTGAGTCTCAGGAAAACCACACTCAGAGCTGACTGCTTGCAATGGGGGCACCACAATGATGTTCTGGACAGTGCAAAATCACTCACGTTGTGAGTTTTGTGGACAGCCGAGCCCTTGGAGTCCCTGTGGTCCAGGCAAGGCTGGAGATCACCATGCAGCTGCTTCAGGTTGCTGCAGGATGCCAGTTTCCAAGCAATGTGCAACATCTCGCAGATCTGCAGCCAGCTACGCTGGAACCCTGGCCTGTCACTGCTCACTGGAGCAATAAAATAGCAAGGGTATTTTTGCTTCTCAAAGCCAGCGGCAGCATGCCAGACACCTCCCGTGCTGGAACAGTTCCATGGGTACAGCCGCAGCAGTTCTGGCCTCTTCTGCTTCATAAACCTGCTGTGGTCTCAACCATGAAATTACTTCCTGAGTGCTGGCCCACGGTGGGGCTGGTGCTGAGTTATCAAATCGAGCCCCACTCACCTTCACTGGACAGAGCTTATTGTACAGCTGACTGTAGCTACCCACCTTCTGCAACTTCAGGAGGGGTTAGTTTAGAGATAGAAATGCACTTCAGTCATGGTTTCAATGCCAAGACCTGAGTCAGGCCTGGTTTACCTGAGCATGGCCGATGCTCACACCAGAATCGCTGTTGCTGGCTGCCCAAAGAGAACAGCCTCGACATGTGTTTGGTGTCCCTTCCCGAGCTGCTCTGATTCGCAGCCGATGTGCGGCGCAGGCAGCAGGGCACAAGCAGTGCTGCTGTGCACAGGAGGAGGTATGTCTCTGCAGGCATTTGCACTCAGCAGAGCCTGTCTTTCTCCTCCTTGCAACTCTGTTCATGTGAGTTCAGATAAACTGCTCCATGTTTGCCCTTTTTTCTGTCTTGTAGGTGCACTGAATGATGTGAATCCTTAGGAATGGAACTACATTAGTGACCACTCCGTCCTGGGAGGAGCCTGGAGCAGCTGCCACCTTCCCAAATTCACACAAAGTTGTCTGTGCCAACAGGGAGCTTCCTCCACAACATATGGATCAGTGTAAGACACAAGATTTCAAAGGGGCTGAGGAATTGTGCTCACAGACCAGTTTTAATGGCCAGTTGTTATTATTTCTGCCCATCACGTGTGCCCAGGGTGTGTGCTGCAGCATGGCTCACACACAGCACAGGTAGGACAGACTCAGGCAGGGCCCCTCTCTGCTTCTCAGGGTGACTGCAAGGTTCCTGCAGTGCTGGAAACCTCTGAGTGGCTGTTGACACAGTTCCACGGGGGGAGAAGGTCCCGGGCATATGGCAGTTATGTTCCTGGGCACCAGTACATGGCAAACTGAATCAAGTAAGAGATGCAATGAGTTTGTGGTGTGTTTGAAGGGGTGGGAGGCCCATGGAGACCCAATTCAGTGTTGTCTTGGCAAGGAGAATCTCACTGTCGATATATTGTACCATTTTCTGCAGTGTCTTGTGCTGGGAGCACAGCCACATTTGCTCTGAAGCAGCCCATATGTTCACACTGTTTCCCAGCATGACTGACAGCGAGCCAGTTCCCTCGGAGCATCCTGAGAGATCCCAGACTAATTCATCCTTTGCACGTGAATATTCTTCTTATGAGAATTTGGGACATAAATTCTCAGCCTGGGGAAGGCTGGAGAAGACACTGGGATATATCAGTGTACCTTGACTAACCGTGGCTGTTACAATATCCTCTGCAGCTTCAAAAAGGTTTGAAAATCACAGCTGACTTTCAGTGGAACAGGATCTTGCCAACAACCCGCACAGTGTTGTCCTGCCAGGACTGGGCCAAATACTCTTAGGAGATCAAACACTTCCAGACCAGCCACCCCTTCTCCCAGGCTCCTGCAGTTCACATGAGATCCACATTTCAAGCCCAATTCTGCAAAATATGCTGTACCCAAGTGTCTCACAGCATGCTTCAGCACCCAGCATTGAAACACCCAAGGAGAGCTGGCCCTGATAACACACTGAATGGGGCAAGTTCTCTCCTTTTAAACCCTAGGAATAAACAAAGGTGTGGGACCACTTATCTAGAAGGGGTTGAGCCTTGAGGAAAGCCCTGGCATGGTGTCAGTCCCTCTCTGTACATCCTGAGCCCATCCCAGAAACGGGAGGCTTTCCCATCTGCCGCCAGTCGTGATTTGCAGCACATCCGAGGTCCGGGCAGGAGGAGAGGATGCTGTGTGCCACGCGTGCCCCGTACACAGCCAGCCCCGCCGTCGCTCCGCTCCAGACTGGAGCAGCAAGCTAGACACGGCCTCTCTGGAGACCACGCAGGAGACTCTGAAGAGCCTGCAAAGTCTTTGAAGTGAACCTCAGCAGATCCAGGAGACCTGAACTCTCAAAGTGAATAGATGTTGATGATTGTCCTGGTATGAAGATGTGGGGGGAAGCAGGACACAGCCCGGATTCATCGTGCCATCCTGATAGAGAAGGGAGCAAGCCGCACATTTTCTGCTGTAGCTACTGCATCTCTGCACCCCTGCTTTCCTCAAGCTGCATCTGCTCCTGGCTGGAGGCTGGTAGGTTGTTGCTGGAGGGGGAATATTGCTGGCATCAAGTTTTCATTCCAGGAGGACAGGTCATTAGTAGCTGTGACAAGGAGCACACTGGGAGGGACCGTGTGCTGGCAGCCCCTTGGGTCTCCGAGCTGCACAGTGGCACAGCTTTGCACAAACGGGAGGGTTTGGTTGGTGCTGAGGAACACGCAGGTGGAGATGACCCAATTCTGCTGTCTGTGGGTCTGTTTTGGAAGCACAAAAAGGGCCACAGCTCCAAGATTTTAGAGGACTACTTTTTTTTTTCCAGCAGATTTGCTTTCACAGGGCTTTGCATGTGAAAAAAAGTCCCTCTTCCTGAACTGACATTTCACCAATAGGAGAAAAAAATCTTATTAAAAACCTTCCAACTCCCCGAAGTACTATTAGATGGAGGTAGGTACGCCCTTGGAGACTTCTGTCCCCTGCTTCTAGCCCTTTCGTGTCAGCAGACAGGAGTGTTTGCATTCAAAACACCTCCTCAGAGCCTCCTCCAAGGCGACCTCACGATGCTCCCTGGTGCTCACAGCTCTGGTGTCTGCCTCCCGACCTGCAGCTCCCTCCTCCCTGGCTTCGTTAGCGGCGTTGCTCGCAGGAGATTACAAGCACTGCCGGCTCCTGTGGTTTTGTCTGGTAGCTTCGCAGGCTGATAGGACCTGTGTTACCACCACTCGGCAAACACAGCCGAGGTATCAGTTACCGGGAGATTCTCAGCCCAGCTAATCGAGGTTTTCAGTAGGGAAGTTTGCCTGAGAGCTCCGGGGAGTGTTTATCTGTCTGCCCTCCCGCTCCAGCCCTGAGACAGGAGGACTGTGTTGCTCTTTCTCTTGTAGCAAGGCTTATTTAAGGGGTTCCTGCTCCCCTCTTCCTCCTATGGGTGTGTTAAGCAGTGCTAAGAGACTGAATGACAAGGGAAAGGCTCAGCCTGTGTGAGCCTGCCCATGCCAAGGAAAAGAAAATCAGGTGAATGACCAGTGGTGCCAGCTGGGAAGAGCATGGTGTCAACATGGTGAGAGCTTTTTATTTTAGAGCCATGTTGTGTCATTCTTTACCTTGATGTGTATGAGCTTTGCCACAGCACCTTCGAAATAGGAGTATTACTGTCTTGCCAAGGATGAGTTTAAATTCCAGCCATGAAAGCCTCTTGGGAAAAGCCAGTGCTAGCAGGGGTGGCTTCCCTAAGATCAGTTTGGTGGCTCTGGCAGGTTTCTGGGTGGTTGTAAAGGTGATGATCAAAGCTGCAGTTGGGAATAGGACCAGGTATGATGAAGGACGGTAGAACTACTCTGAAATACAACCCTGATCCTGGCTGTTGAACGTAGCACTAAGAAAGTCTTCCTCTCTGCTGGGAGAAACTCCTCCTGCCTGTGCAGAGCAGGCAGGTCCCAACAGAAGATCAAGATGTCCCATCCTCGCCCTTTCGGGGCTGAGCTGCCAGCCCCATTCCTGATTGTTGTGCTAATTGCTGATCAGAGCTGAGCTACTGTTAAATTCCCTCCCGTAAGCTACTTAGTGCTGCTGGCACCAGCAATTTCCTGAGTCCTCTGAGCCTCCATTGATATAACACGGGAGGCACAACACTGCTGGTCCTTCTGATGTGGTCCCTGCAGCGTGGCCAAGCATGTAATCTTGCTGGATCCAGCTGTAAAGAAGGTATTTGTGGTATGAGTAAGGTTAGGGTTGTTATGATGAAGTCAAAAGGGAAAATCTACAGCTGAGTACAGGTTGAGGGACTGGTTCCTGGTTAACTCTCCAGTTGCAATGGCCCTGGGCACGCGATGGATTGGGTCTTGCCTGGTATCAGCTGCTCTGGCTCCTGCACGGTCCCCTGCAATGGGAGGAAAACTCGAGTGAGCAGAGCTGGCCGTAAACTGGTGATCCCTGCCTGTGCCAGTCTCATCTTACCCCACAGGGCTTGCGAGATTCAGCAAGAACCAAGCTCTTCTGTCCCAGCGGCATCAGTGCCAGCGAGTCAGTGTCATCCAGGGATGACCCAGTTGACATTTTGGAGTGTAAATCAGCCAAAATGGTCCATATCAGGAGACTCAGAGCTGTAGGGGATCAAAACCAGTTGTTTTAGCTCAAGAGCAAGTAGGAGGGTGGAGGGAGAAGGTTCCATCTCCCAAACTGTTGAAATATTTCTGCTTGTTTTAGTTAGAAACTGAGCTTCAGAAATGCTCAAAATATTTCAGCCGATCCTTCCAGAAAAAGGCACCTTTAAGTGTTTGTTCCAAACCTTTTTCAGTCAAAGACTTAAATAACAACAGGTCAAAGGAAGGGTGCTATTTAATCTATTCCTTACAAGGTACTGAAGGAAACAGAGTATTCCAGGGAGAAAGGAAAGGGATTTTTTCCTTTTTACAAACCCAGTCCTAAACGCTGCATGTTATTTAGCCCACCCAAATCCCCTGTGTTTGTGCTGTGTGGTGTCCCCAGCCCTGAATGACATGCTTGGCCATGCTGCAGCCACATCAGAAGGACCAACCAAATGTCCACATTTCCAATGGAGGGAGCTCAGGAGCTCACATAGAGACCTGAAATGGATACACATAGAAAAGTAAGAGGAGGGCAAGTGCATATAATGCTCCACAAGTGTTTTGCAGGGGATTTTCTGAGTGTGATGTGATGTGTTCAGTTAGGAAACCTCCCAGGAGCCCTTGCGTGGTCTCCTCTTGGACCTCGGTAAATGTGATATAAATTTATCGCAAGCTGAGCTCAGCTTGTGCAAGGGTTGAAATAAGGCCAACGTGGCTCAAATTCTGACTGTAGCTGGGAGAAGAACCAGTGTCTCCAGCTGGGCTTTAATTCACCCTCTTGAATCACAAATTCCACCCTGCTGGAGCATGGAATTATTTGCAATTTCAAGAGTTTTCTGCCACTTGAGTGAAGTTCTCAGCCAGGAGGGCACAGCGCAGCAAGTGTCTGCAGGCGCTTCATGCACCTCCACCCTTTCTCTCCACCCAGCATTAATTATTGCTGAACTGCTCCTTTAATATTTAATTGTCACCCTGACTCCCCTTTTCATCTCCTCCCTTCTCAGGTGTCTCTGTGCCTCTTGCAGGCTGGCCCTTGCACTTTTCCTGTTCTCCAAATTGGCTCCACACCTTAACCCTGCTCAGGAAAAGCCTTTCTCCCCGCGAGCCGAGCCCGAGCCGAGCCCATGCAGCACCCGTGCGAAGTGACGCCGCTGGAGGCCGTGAAGAGTCTGCAGTCCGGTCTAGACCCTGGAGCCAAGGTTGGTCTCTGGAGTTTGATTTCAGGTTCTGCTGGCAAAGGGGAGTGAAATGGCTTGTCAGGTTTTCATTGAGCTTGGTTGGGATGAGAGGCACTTGTGGGCCTGGAGAACAGCTGCTGAGTTGGCCACTTCTCTCTTCCTGCATCAGACTGGCAGTGGGTGATGTTGCCACCAGTGTAGCCCCAAAGCAGCCCCGTCTCAAATAATTTTAACTTTCTGTAGTTCACAAAGGACATGCAACAGTGTCAACAGCCAGCTGGTTCTTGACATGCTCATTTGCAGCTTGTGAGCTACAAGTTACGGGCCATTGGGATGCCCACGTCCTCCTAGCTCTGGGCTGAAGCCGTGGGCTGGGCTGGGGTACCTCCCTTGGCCCCTGCTGATGTCAGCTTTCACCCAGGGCGAACCAGCTGCTGTCTGCAGCTCTCCAGGCTTTCCCCAAGGACTACATTTCCATAGAAGATGAAAAGAACCTGCCTGACTGGCTGTCCCGGCCACTTTCCACAGCCCAGCACCCCTCCCAAGGCTGGGCTGTGTGTCCTACATCTGAAGGCTGTGGTAGCAGATGGGGTCAGCAAACCTGCACTTGGTCCTGCTGTGTATGTCTGGAAGCAGGAAGAATTTAGAGGACAAATCCTCTTATGGTTTGCTCAGCTTCAGAGGCCCTGAGCTAGAATTACAAGTTTTTCGGGTGCAGAAAATGTCAGGTGAGGTACTGAGATTGTGAGTTATTCAAGGTGGCATTAAACGTGGGCGGGCACAGGTCTCACTCACAGGACTCGGGGCAAGAACTTGCAGCCTGGGATGATGTGCAGAGAGGGGAGAAGAGGGGACAGACGTGTCCTCCAGTGGGAACAGGGCTGCTCTGCACATCCTGAGAGGCTCCTGTGCTGGTGCTGTGATCGATACCGCTATGGGAAGGCAGCCCCTTGGCACCAACAGGCAGCTCTGATCTTCAGTGCTGTTCAGCAGGACCAGGCTGCCATTATATCTTTAACTACCTTTGGTATTCTCATTTTAATTGTATATTGATACATCCAAAAATGACTGTCCCAGCCGTCCTTTGATCCCGAAGAGTCTCTCCAGCTAAAGCTCATTTAAGGCTCCTGGCCTGTCCCTCCTCCCAGTCTGGGGAATATGCTGCGACCTTTCTCCGGGCTGGCTGGAGGAAGAGCCTCAAACGCCTTTTATGCTGCAGCCGCAGCCGGCCAGAGGACCAGAGCCGGGGCTGAGCGAGGGAGCCAAGGGAGGAGTTTGCTTCTTGCGGGGAACTTTGCTCTGTGGTTGATGCCAAAGATGCCTCTGGGCCGCCGAGAAACTCTTCTTTGATATACTGCGTGTTCCCATCCCTCCCTCTACCCGCCAGGCCTGGAGAAGGGTGGCTGGTTCTGCTCAGCAGCCTCGGGCAGCAGGATCTGCGGGTTCGCTGCTGCGTGCGGCAGCGCTCAGGAGCGCCTCCGAAACGCGGCCGTGCGGCTTATCCGCAGTCCCGAGACGCGGTGTCACGGCAGCCTCACCAAACACCCGGCCTTGGAGCTGCTGCCACAGAGGGGCCGCTGGCTCCCCGCTTCTCCCCGCAGTTACCGAGTGCCATCTGTCGACTAAAGAGCGGTCCTGCAAAAAATGGAGAGAAGCCAAGATGAAGAGGGGTGAAGTGCACTTGGGAGAAGTGGCAGCACGGGACTGAGTGGCCTTGGAGTTTCGCAGAGCGCAAAGGGAAGGGGAAGGAGGGTTTCGAGCCTAGGCGGTTCCCGCTGGTGGAAGGGCTGAAGGAGGGATGCCAGGAATGCCTCTCGGGGCAGTCAGGATTGGGTTTATCAGATTCTTTCCATCAGCCTTTGTGTAAGGCAGAGAGACGGAGAAGAAACAAGTAGTCTTGCTGTCAAAGTGTCAGGCAATACTCCTGCAAGCTGCTGAATCCAGCCCTGGAGCAGGGAGAGTGTCAGCTCCTGTCGGGGATGGTTCTTTGTGCTGGAATTGAACAGGAGAGGCTTTCAGTGCACAGCTAGAGAAAGGGACTGTTCACCATCACAAGCACAAAATGGACGGGTCATTGCCCTGGTTTCCTTCCCTTGCCCCAGAAAGGTCTCCAGCAAACTTTGCCCTGAGTGGAGAGCAGGCCCTCCAAGTAGGCAACTGGGGGCTGTGCTTAAGGGAGGTCAGCTGAGCCTCCGTGTAGCCCAGCCCCGACACAGCAATGCAGCAAGAATCCCTTCACATCCTCTTGATCCCTCCAGCTTTCAGGCTTTCCTGAAGACAAGCTGTTGTCTGCTCCAGGGGCTGCTCCTTTAGGGGCTGCCGGTGATTAGCAGGAGCTGCCACATCACCTTTCCGTGAAGCAGAAACCACAGTGCCAACCTTGGCTATCCACGCTGGGCACGCCCCACGGCTTCTGCACTGAGTAGGCTTCAGAGCTGGCCCAAGCCAGTCCACAGCAGCCAGCACACAATAAAGACCCTAGAATTGGGCCATCCTGCCTATTAAAGGTCTTCTGGCAATCTTAGAAGAACAAAGGGATTTAGCTCTAGGGGTGGTGGACAAATTCCTGGGTGAGTAATTAGGCTGGTTTCACCAAACATCCTTCCCGTTGCACGTGGATGCAATATACACTCGCTGTCCCAAGTGCTCTGTCAAGTTGCTGCATGCTGGGAAATAGCTGCCACCAGCTGCCTGAGAGAGCAGCATGGATGTGCTCCAGCTGCTGAGGTGCATGTGTGAACAGGGTTCCTTGTGTCCCGGGCTCCCGCAGGACCCCCAGGTGCCACGCATCCAGCCCACCCTTCTCACTGGAGCGGGAAGCTGAGGACCATCTTTGGATCCTCTCCTTCCCAAGTGGCAGACCTCTGGGTATAGGTGCTCTCTGGTACCAGGGTGGTGGTCCTGGAGGATTGTCCTTACCCTGAGGAGGCAGAGGTCCCAGGGCAAGTGCTAATCCTGTGACTGACAATGCACTTAAGAGCAAACCAGAGTTTTTGACAGTTCAGAGCGAGCCCTCAAGCTGAGGACAGCCGTGGTGTTAGTGCAGCCCTTTCTGGCCATGATGCCAGGCATGAGGCAGGGTATGTGCATCTACAGAATGCCATAAATCTGTAAAGTTCTGCTTTCTGCATCCTGTGCAAGTCCCAAGAGACAAACAGGTCCCCAAACCAGCCTGTTCCGCCCCACTGCTGAAGCTGCAGATGCTACTCCCTTGTGTTGGGTCCTTATGCCCCGGGTTTCCGTGTCCGCAGCATTAAGCGAGTGTTCATCTTCTCACTGGTCTCAGATGCTGATGCAGAAGTAGATGCTTGTCATTTATGTCACCCAGATGAAGGAAAGGACAGCCGAGAAACGTCAGCTCGTTGTGTTGAGGGCACTGGAGCAGCCAGTGCTGCCCTGGAGGGAACTGCTGCTCTCCAGAGACATTAGCAAAGGCAGAGGTATTTTGGGGCTCTTGATGCCTGCTCGTGGCACTGGTCATTGCTAGAAGAGCTTGGCCACACCACTGATAGCAGCAGAGACTTAGGGTGCCATGGCTATGAGGTCTGCAGAAACTCCTTTCAAGGCCTTGGGCATGTCATGGTCCCCTAACTACTGTGTGATCCATGGAGCTCACGGTGCAAAGAACTGGGGATAATGGTGAGGGTCTCTGTGTTAGCCTGGACCTGGGTGTGAGCAGAGTGTGCAGATTCCTCGACCCTGGGAACTTGGCCACCGTACAAAGACAACACCCTGTCACTGGAAAAAGTGTTTCCATTGACTCCCAGACTCAGCCCAGCAGCATCTCCCAGGGCTGACCTTGTTTGTCCCTGCGGCCACCAGCCCAGCTAAAACCAGGTCACCCCTCCACCCTGCAAAGGGACTCTGCCAGTTTGGAAACCCGAGGCAGCCCATCCTCCCAGGGCAAGGAAAAGGCCCATGTGGCTCCAGACCTCCTGCACAGGCTTGTTCATCACAAGCCTCTTGTCAAGCACTTGGGCTCTAGCAAAGCTCCTGTGTCTTTTTCCCAGATTTCCATCCACAGCAGAATTTTCATTTCCTTCATCAAGCCTGAATCCAGAGGCACTGCCTGGGAAAGGGTTTCATTTTCCTTTCATCATTTGAGTAGCTGCTAATTAATGTGGGTCAGTCTTTCCCTCTAAGCACTTTTACTAAGCCATGCTTCCAGCTCCTTTGGTGCCTTAGCACTGATCTCCTGTAGCTGGGGTTCTGCAGATTCAGAGCTCTTCAGAGTCTTCAGAACACTTCCTTTGAACCATGCTGAGTTTCAGGTTAAACTCTTCTGAACAGTTCACCTGCTCAAAGGCCTTAGAGGGGAGAGGTACCAGCAGTGGGTCAGCTCAGGGTTTTTAACATAACAAACCTATCAGGGCCCTCATTACGGTTGGGGTCCTCGGGTGCATCAGTGCTTGGGCAACAAAATATTCCCCTGTGTGCCTCCATCTCCCGTTCACCTCTTGCTCCATCTGGGTTCCTCAGAGGTTGAGGGGCAGGGCAGCCAGTCTGTGTTGAGGAAGGACATGACCCACAGCCAGGTCACGTTGCTGAGATGAGGGTACCAGTGTGGCAACCCTCGCTATTTGTGACTCTTCTGGGGGTCATTTTGGCAGCTTTCAGTTGGGGACTTACAGGGGACCCCTCACCTCTGACTACATGCTGTCTGCTAGTCATGGTGCTACTGGCAGTGCCCACCCTGTGGCATCACTTCTGTTCCCTCCCTCAGAGAAAGGCGCATTTGAAAAGCAAGGAAATCATTCCTGGAGAATCCTGAAATCAAGCAGAAAGAGGGGAATCTGGCACTTGCTTTCCCATGAAGGCTCACACACATACTGGTGCTCGGGAGACATCCAGGACCCCAGATCTTCTCCCAGTGCCCCGCCAGGCGTGCAGCTCACCGTGCAGCTCGCCGTGCATAACGAATGACGAGACCCCATGAATGGCCACGAAGCGAAGTCAAGCTGTTTGCCTGATCCATTTTTCATTGTTCGCCCGGCTTTTCCCACTTTGAACCAGGGCTTGTGGCATCAGGAAGTTAAAAGGAGTCAGGAGGGGGGGTAAGGGGGGAGTGTTTCTTTTAAAAAGAGAGTGAGATTGGAGAGGAGGACACAGGCACTCAAAACCCTGTCTGTGCTTGGTATATTAGGCAGCCAGTGCTCTTGGCTGGGAGCCCAGACGAGGCTTTTGTAATCAAAACATGATCTTGTATGCTGTGCAACCAGTGCTGAGAAAGGCCGTCTGATGGCTCTCCTCTTTTAGCTCTGCTCTGGAATCCGCCGGGCTTCGCTGCCGACGTCCAACATGCACCGAGCTGTGAGTGCTGCCCTTGTGGGGCCTGGGAGGGGTGCGGGGCGGCGGGGTCCCTCACCCAAAAAGGCCACGGAAGGGCTGGCGCTGGCTTCCTTCAGGGTGGCCTTTCGGTGGCTGTCGCTTTGTTGTTGTTTTTTCCCTCACCCGGCTGCCGGCAGGCACGGGGAGCAAACAGCCGTGCCGCACCGTGGGGGGTGGATTTGGGGCGCCGGGGTTCACGTGTCCATCGTGGGGCAGGTTGTGGTGGCTGGCTCAGGACAATGTGTCTCCCTGGCGGGTGGGAGGCCGGGGGAGACAAAAAACAAACCCAGGCAGTGCTGGATGGCGCCTGTCCCAGCAAGGGCTTCGGCCACAGCTGTCGAGCCAGAGGATATTTCTTAAAAAGAGCGGATGCGTTTGCTTACGCAGAGCAGTGGTAGCTAAGGGCCCCGCTCCTCTCTCTGCTTCCCTCCCCCCCACCTTCTGTCTTTCTTGCTTTTCCAACCCTGCTGCCTCCGAGGTCTGTGCCAGGGGAAGCAGGCGATAGCAGGAGTGTGCGGGAAAACGCTGCATGCAGCGACAGCCTGGAGCGAGGTGTCCCTCCAGCCCCCGCGGAGCTGCGCAGCGAGTGTGTGTGCCACTTAGGAGTGGGGGGGATGGCAGAGCGAGGTGTTGTCCTTTAACTGAAGCATGAAGCCGCTCGCTTTCCTTTTCTCCTTTTTGTGACATTTTTATTTGTGATAGAAAGAGGCCTCTCGTTCCGCTGCCTTGCTATCCAGGAGACATCGGGCTCGGCTGCTTTTGAATTCAAAGCCATGGCACGTTTGTCTGCCAAAGCCATTTATAACTCTCCTGTCACTGTGACATACGGGCACCTGGGCTCCCCGGAAGAGCTTTACTCTGGGGAGGGCACCGCGTAGCCCCTTTTCATCCCGAGCATCAGCTCCAGCATGGGCTGGGGCGGCGGATTCGTTCCAGAAGCAGAGGAGAGGGCACGTCCCCCTGTTATCAGCTGGCTTGGAGCGGCGGCTGACGAGCAAATGCTGACTTGGCTGAACCGTACAATGGGTGAGCCCCTGCGAGCTGGTGCGTGGGCTCAAAAGGCCGCTCGGCGCTTCTGCGCGCAGCGGGGCTGCTCTGTGGTCCCGGGGTGCGCGGGCCGGGGACCACCTCCCGTCCACAGTGCCCCGGCCTTTGCTGAAACAGATTGCGCAGAAACAAACATGTTAACAGCTTCGTTAATAAAGGGGAGGAGAAGTGCTGAATACCAGCAAAACTTTCCTTCCAGCCACTTGTTTCCAGCTGGAAATGGAAAGACCCCCCTCCCCCCTGCACTAGCTGTGTTGCAACGTAGACAAAATGCTGATGAATGTGCAGTCTCGCCCGGGGAGGGCGAGCGGCCTGACAGGTCCTTTCCATCCTTTGCCTTTGAAAAGAGAAGAGCACAAATACAATCTCTGCAGGAATTGTTAAATTCCTCCTGAGCCGGCAGCTCTGTCAGTCCTCCTTCAAAGGAACTTGAAGATGAAAGGGGTGTGTTTGAGGGCATGCACCACTTTGATCCCACCCTCCAACAGCCAACACCCCAGCGCTCGGCAAACAGCGAACCTGCCAATTTAGTGCTCACAAAATAGCTTCTGTTCAGGTAAACACTGAATTCAGCTTTAATCAGCCTCGCAAAATGGCCATGAAAGTGTATCCACCCACACAGACAATCTAGTCACCCGTCGCCTACCCCGCTGATTGATGGCAATGGAAAAGCGCGTTTCGCTCTCCTGCAGACCTTGACAAAATCCCATTGTCCAGCTGGAGAATGTTTGGAGGTGGTTTAAATGTCCCTGTTGTTCTACCTGAACACAAGTGCTGCCTGTGTCCTGGCAGAGCTGCCAGCAAGGGCTGTTAAACCAGCACTGATAAAATACCCCTCACTGGGGCACAAGTGAAGATGCGCTTGTGCGGGATCTGCTTTAGCCAACCGGTTCTCCTGCCTCGCTGGTTCCTGCCACCCAGCCCACCTCCTCCCCGACAGTGTCGCATCTTCAACCTTTAGTCCCTTTTCTCCAAAGACCATAAGGTACACAGACTTCTCTCCCCATCTGTGGCCCGGTTCTTTGCAGATCAAGCACAGATCTGCTTGCTGAGAGCTGAAATGTCAGCAGTTGTGGGGTTTTTGTCACGGAAAGGCCTGAAAGGGAAACCCAGCATCACGGGGGTGTGTGGTGGCTTGGCAGCTGGATCCCTTCCTTTGAAGGTGAGCTCTTACTGTGCACGCAGGGGCTGATTTGCAGCCCTGCTTCCTGGGGGGCCTGTGGCACTTGGGAAGCCCAGTGATGCCGACCAGTGATGCTGAGTTCCCAGGCACTACCTGGAATTATTTTCCAAAGGGTGAGCTGATGAATGGTGCCCACATTCTTACTTGGTGTCCATGTCCCAGGTAGCTGAAAACCTCCCAATGTTAAGGAGGTAATTCCTGCAGCTCATCTCAAATCCTGTGCTTTCCAGGGGGCAGGATATTCCCATCATGGCAAAAAGCCACGTGACACACAAGAAATCAAGGGTCAGGTTCCCAGTGCCTTAATTCTGCCTCATTCAATGCGCTGGCACACTGTAAACACACACGTCTTCAGGAGGCTGGAGCCCCTGGACATGGCTGGATAGAGCTCACCAACGTAGCTGGGAACAGGCAGCAGAATCCAAGGCTTTCCCTCCCCTGGGCTACAGCATCTGTGGCTTATCTCTTCACCTTCAAGATTTGGGCTTCTCACTGAACCTTTTCTTGGTTTGCAAAGGGCTGTGTTTGATGGCATCCCCCCACTGTCTCCTCTGCTGCCCCAGTTTTTCCTCTAGTGACCTAATTAGGACCAGGCAAAAGGCAACTGAGGTCTCCAGGAGAAACCCTCCCCTCCCAGGAGAAGGGCTTTGCAAGCTCGTTGGCTACCACTCGAGGCTGGACCCTGGGGAGCCCAGCTGCCTGAGTCACCACGACAGCGTCAGAGCAGATCCTGTGTCCCCAGATGCATGGTTGGCCCCTGATGTATCCTCCCTGCAGGAGGTCACCGCTGCTGTGCCATGATGAATGAAGGAGAAACCCCTCCTGCCTCTGCAGAAGCCCTTGAATGGTGCAGAGCCTGCAGTGGAGGATGCTCTTGGGGGTTTCATCCTTGGGATGAGCCTGGAAGAAGCGAGGGCAGTGGGAGTACTCGCTCGCAGGGGTCAGCGGTGACTGGCCCCAGTGAAAATGGGGAAACTGACAGCTGGCTTCAGGCTCTTGGGCCTTTCAGGAGGAATTTGATAGGAAGCCAACAGCGATGGGCAAAAAAACCATGCCTCACCCATGCATGGTGAGCAAAACCACTTTATTCTTTCATGGAATTTTAATCAATTTCATCTGCCAATTAACCACCTACTGATGACTGTTTCTGTTTTTAAAGAAAAATAAACCCAAGCACACCCTTAGGAAAACCACCCCTGCTTCCATCCCCGCACTGCTCACCCCCAGGGTGTTTTTCTTTGTCCCCCTTAGCACGGGGCACCCTGTCCCTTCGGCAAGGCGAGGGCAGCACCTTCTCCCTCACTGGGCACCCTCTACCTACCGAAACATCACCACTTATACCCAGTATGCCAGGTTAGCACTGGGCTGGGGCTGGAAATGTTGCTGAGATGGGGGTTGAAGGTGGGGAGCAGCTTTCCCCTAGGTTATGGCAGGGGACTGAGGTGCCCTGGAGCAGGGTCTGATACTGGCCCTGGAGACTTTGACAGCTCCAGGGTAAGGATGGGGCCCAGACAGTCACATGCAGTGCCCAAGCTGCAGGGTGTCAATGCTGAAGACACTGGCCCACAGGAACCTCTTTGCCAGCCTCTGGGGACCACCAGCATGCCTTTCTGCCACACACTGGCTGTGTCTGCTCACAAGCGACCCAACTTTGACAATCACCTGCAGGCACAACATCTAGTTCTAGCGAGGTGGGTGGTGTTTTCTTCTCGATTCCTCCAAACTTTCCCAGCACCGTGGGCAATATGAACCATGCCCAGCAGCTGGATTTACTGCCCAGCAGCTGGATTTACTGCCCAGCAACTGTATTTGCTGCCCAGCAGCTGGTTTTACTGCC
>JANIJG010013788.1:76322-97194 GCA_024611175.1 Megaceryle torquata
CAGCTGGATTTACTGCCCAGCAGCTGGATTTACTGCCCAGCAACTGTATTTGCTGCCCAGCAGCTGGTTTTACTGCCACTCAGCTGGATTTACTGCCCAGCAACTGTATTTGCTGGCCAGCAGCTGGTTTTACTGCCCAGCAGCTGGATTTACTGGCCAGCAGCTGGTTTACTGCCCCTCAGCTGGATTTGCTGCCCAGCATCTGGTTTTACTGCCCAGCAGCTGGTTTACTGCCCCTCAGCTGGATTTGCTGCCCAGCATCTGGTTTTACTGCCCAGCAGCTGGATTTACTGGCCAGCAGCTGGATTTGCTGCCCAGCAGCTGGTTTTACTGGCCAGCAGCTGGATTTACTGGCCAGCAGCTGGTTTTACTGGCCAGCAGCTGGATTTGCTGCCCAGCATCTGGTTTTACTGGCCAGCAGCTGGTTTTACTGGCCAGCAGCTGGATTTGCTGCCCAGCAGCTGGTTTTACTGGCCAGCAGCTGGACTCGCTGCCCAGCAGCTGGATTCACTGCCCAGCAGCTGGTTTTACTGCCCAGCAGCTGGATTCACTGCCCAGCAGCTGGTTTTACTTCCCAGCAGCTGGAATCGATGCAGAGCTCCCATGGCAGATGAGTGCCCAGGGCCAGCCAGCAGCAGCAGCTGGCTGCATGTAGCCTGTTGGGGGTTGGAGGAGAGATGTCAGCAACACAGGTATCCAGGTGCGCAGAGCCTGGGCAGGGGCTGGGGTTCCTTTCCTCCCCTCCTCAGTGTCAGCCGGCTCTCCGTGTGAGTGAAGGAGAGGGAATGCGAGCTCTCCACGGTGTGCAGATGCTGTGCTGATAAGGAGAGTGCAAAAACTCGGATTAAAAATAAACCTGTAGTGCCTTGGAGATCTCAGCCTTGCCACCCTGCTCTTCATCAAACGCCGGGTGGAGCCTAGGCCATGTGGGGCACCTTGCTGCAGGGAGCTGCTCCTCCACAGCGTTAATTTTCACCAGACAAGGCTGTTACTAGAGTTTAAAAACTTCAATTTGTTATCCCCCGTGGTAACCAAGGAGCTCTCTGAATGCAAATGGGGAGGGGGGGAACTGAGAACACCTGACCCAACAGCTGGGAGAAGTGTCATTTTACCACATGCAGCTAAACAGTGTGTTAACTCTGGAGCCTACAAATGGTTATCAGAGGGGGACATCAGCTTTTTGCTCTACCTACCTCATTGCTGAACAAAAACATTATGAAAAGAAAAGGTCTATTCTGTCAGGAAAAAGTAAATTTACAAGATTTTGTATTCTTTTCAGTGGAGGACTAAGGGGATAAAAGGTGGGGAAGATTCTTCTGCTTCCCACCCTGTCCAAAGAGAAGAAGCAGGTTTCATCCTGTTGGTGTGATGACTGAGAAGAGCTTTGCTCCTTCTGTTTCCAGGATGCTGCTGTGGATGATGCAGTGTTGAGGAAGAAAGAGCAGAAAGATGTTGAACTCGATAAGAAAATCTTGGCTTTGCGGAAGAAGAACGAAGCGCTCATCCGGAGGTACCAGGTAAGTCTGGAGCTTCTTACTCTCCCCAGCTCCCTTTTGGAGGCCCCGACTTGCAGTGTGAGGAGAGTCAGCAGTGGCAGAGGGACTTTGTTACAAAGATACCATTTTTACACTGGAAAGCACCGGGGGCAGGTGGGCAGAGCTCTGCCTTTATCTACGGCTCCTGAATGGTCAGGAATGCCTCTCTGCCTTTCCCACCCCTTCACCTCACCGCCTGATGAGTGTTTCCCTGTCTGTCCTTCTCAGTGCCTTGTGCTCATCCCCTTGGATAGGAGGTGGTGTCCTCAGGACATTTAGTAGGTTTATCTTCCCTACCAGGGTATGGCACCAGTAGAAGCTCTTTCCTGTCAGGTCCCAGGGTTTCTGTGGAGGTGTCCAAAAGAGATTCCATGGATTAAAAAACCAGGAAGATGAAGGCAAATCAAGGCTTTAGCAGCCTGATGGTTACTGCAGCTGTACCCTCTGAAGTAGGGAGGAAGTACTTCAGCTACATCTTGTGTTTTATTGATGCTGCCTTGGCCAAGAGAGTCCACCCAGCGGCCTGCAGGAGATATCCAGCCTGGCTTGTATGAGCTGCTTTGGGTGACATTGTGGGAACCTGGAGCAGTCCCTGTGGATTTATTTATCTTTCTCCTTAAGTGTCTGCAGACAACATCCCTAGGCATCCAGGTCTAGGCTGAGGATAAGGATATGTGTGTGTTTCAGGAAATAGAAGAGGACAAAAAACGAGCTGAGCAGGAGGGAATGGCTGTTACCTCCAGGAGACCCAAGCAGGATGGACTCACTATCACCATCACCAAAGCTCACAACGTAAGTGCTGCCTCTTCTCTGTCACAGGCCAGCTCTCGCTCCAGTCCTACCTCAGCAAAAGGACATTCCTGAAAAGAGAGAGTCTCCACAGAAAAAATCCTTCAGACACAGGACAGACCTCCTCAGCCCTTGCACAGGATGTGAAATCTCTGCAGGGATGTGTGTTCAGGGTGACTTTAGCTGATGCACATAAATTTCCCACCACGTGCAGGGAATTCACATTAATTCCCCAGCACAGAATTAACAGGGAAACGAATGAATGTGTGAACAGGCACGCTCGGCCCTGGGGGGGTCCCAGGTGTCAACACCACTGCAAATCTGTAGGCAGGCTGTACTGGTGTGTGTGTGTCACTGGAGGAGTCAGGAACATGTGTGTGTGTCACTAGAGGCGTCAGGAATGCCTCTGGGAATGTCCCCGGGCTGGGCAAAGTCACCGTCCCCTTAGGCCTCGTGAGTGAGCCAAGCAAGTAGCCCTTGGTTGCTTTGGGGCTTCCTGCAGCCAGGGCAAAAA
Organism: Megaceryle torquata; assembly: GCA_024611175.1. Taxonomy (NCBI): domain Eukaryota; kingdom Metazoa; phylum Chordata; class Aves; order Coraciiformes; family Cerylidae; genus Megaceryle; species Megaceryle torquata. The sequence continues at coordinate 79,161 of JANIJG010013788.1, forward strand.
TCTGCGAGTCACAGGTTTCCTCCTCACTGGACCGAATCTGTGTCTGACAAGCCCTGTCCACCCCTCCTGGCAGTGTGGGGCTCGGTAAACCACCCAGCCCGTCCTGCTTTAAGCCCGGGGTGAAGTCCTCTGACAGAGCTGGCGCGGAGCTCGCTGAGGCAGCCCACCCTCCTCCATGCACTCAGCGCTCCTGGACTCTTAGATCCAGGCTGGTGCGTTGCTCACTTCTCAACCACGCCCTGGCCCGTGCTGTTCTCCGGAGGTGCGCTGTTGCACACATTTTTCTCTCATACAGGACCTGAAAGATGCAATTACCCAGACTGAACACTATGGACAAGATAGCCCAGCCCTCTCAATGGTGAGCACCACCCTCAGGAGCCAGCCACTTGGCTTCCAAGGCCATCTCCATCAGGACTTAGGCTTTCCTGATCTAACTCAGAGTGCTGCAGAAAGAGATGAGGATGACATTTGTTTCCTATAACTCTGGCATTTTAGTCTGAAATGTCAGATTTGTAAGTGCAAAGGATTTTCTAGACCCGCTGCAATTGTGGGTTTCTCTGCTGAGCAGACAACGAGCCCCTTGTTCCCCCGGAGTGTCACGGCACGGTGCCGGGCACAGGAAGGTTCCTCGGGGCGAGGCCTCGCCTGGTCGCTAGCTGGGCTCCGGCCTGTGTGCAGTTGTGTCTGGGGAAGGGGATCGCCCTGCTGAGCTGAGGGGGTTGCTAACGGGACTGATTCGCTTTCCAGGACAAAAGGGTGGTGTGCGAGAAATGGGGGAGCCCCTGTCCTACGAGCCCTGGGTTCAACATTGGCAGTGAGGAAGAGGAGGAGGAGGAGGAAGCAGATCACATGTTCACGTTCAGGATGGGGAAGAGGATGCAGCTGGCTGTTACCATGGACAACAAAGCCAAGGTGAGCAGAGAAGATGATTCCTTGCACACTCCAGCCTCTTGACTTAAAAAGGGGCTTCTTTTCTGCCTCTCACTTGATCTTTCTGCTCAGTGTGTCTTGCAGTGTCCCATCTCCAAAGGGAATAGTTCCCTTTCCACTCCTCTCAGCCCTTCAGCACAGCCTTGGTCCTCATCTCACACTTCCCTCCTCATGCCTGATTCCCAGGAACCAGCCCCCGGGCCTTGCTAAATCTCCATAGCCCGTTCCCCTTCTGAGAGATTGGGTACCTCACTGCCCTCCTGGGTGGCCAGCAGGCTGGTTAAGCTGTGCTGCTGTGCCTGGAAAGGGGCTGGAAATAAGCAGCAGCTTGGACAGATTCGGCTGCATTACTCCCCAGCTATTCCCAGGGAACTGGTGGTGTTTGGTGGTAAAACCAGCATCATCTCTCCCTGCTGCTGTATTCCAGAAAGCCCTAAATGCAGAAGAAAACCGAGTGACATGAGTAGCTGTTGCAGCTGCCAGCATGATGGGCAGAAAACGTGACCCAGTATTGGCAGACTTAATTAAAATCTGTGAGAAAAGGCAAAAGTAATTGGAAATGCTACTTAATTTTTTAAATCCCAAAACATCCTCTCCTGGGCTCTACCCCGTCCCTCGTGGAGTCTGTGAGTCTAGATACAATGATCCTGAGGCAGCTTCGGCATGTCAGGATTTATTTGGGTTGGATAAAACTTTAGCAGTTGGCATTGGCAGCACGTCCATGGCAGTACATGCCTCTAGGAGCTTCATGCTCTTATTTTCTTCGCTTGGAGTATAGCTCAGGGGACCAGCCTTGATCTCGCTGGAGTTAGTGAGTTTGACCACCGAGACAGAGAGGAACAAGGAGCAGAAGTGTCACCTTCTTTGGAAGAAAGCAGCACCTGCCTGCACGGATGCAGCTGTGTGGCAACTCGGGGAAGCTCTCCAGCTCGTGGCTCTCTGCAGGTGTTATTTCTTGCTGTTGAACACGTTCCAAAAGACTACAAGAGGCAATCTGACCTATTTATTGATTAAGACTAAGACACCAGTGAGACAGCAGGAGAGGCAACACCCAGGTGAGCACAGCCCCTTTGTGCTGACCGTGCCGATGTGAAGGAGACACCAAAGCCTTGGCTGGCCCCGCGCCTTGCGGCGACACTGGGGTGGACGAGGCCAGGCCCTGCCCCTGTCTCTGTCACCGCAGCCCTGGGAAGAGGAAACGGTGGCAGCAGAGGGTGCTCCTCTGAATCCCCTTTCAGGCCCTGCAACATGCTCGGACCACAAAATCAGAGTGGGCTTTTTGGAACTGGGGTCCAAGCCAAAGACATTCCCCAGGGCAGTGAAGCGAATCCCCACCCTTCCTGCTCCCCCGATATGCTGGGAGCCTCGGCTGTAAACAAGAGGCAGGGAGCCATTCCTCCCTCTGAGGTGGCTTGGAAAGAGCTTTCTGATTTTGTGCCTCGAATGCCTTCTCATTTCTGTCTCTCTATGACCCAGTTACCCTTTCTTTCCAAGAAGAATTGGGCCGCAATCACTGTGCCGTTATAAAGTCATTATGTGTTACCTCGAAGGAACTGGATCATTTAGGAAATAATACACCTTTCAGAACGATTTTTCAGGAGAAGGGGACTGAGGCCTCTCATTTCCTTTGTTCCAGATAGATTACCAGCAGCACGAACAACCCCTTCATATGAAATCTCATTCCAGAACAACCAAACCACCTCCCAGTGTAAGGGGGGAAATTCTGTTTTTCTTAGAATAGCGGGCACGCAGAAATCCCAGCGTCCTCATGACCAAGGGAGCTTCACAGTCAAATCCTTGACACTCTCCTCCAAGGTTTCTCGCAGCTGTCAGGAATATATATACCGGGGGGGGGCTTATACTGGAAGCAATTCCATTTGCAGAGTGAGTGGCTCTTGCAGATGGGCTGCATCCCCTGGAGCCGTTTCCATAATCTATAGCTCAGCATTCAAGTCCTGGGTGGGGATTTGCATTAACGCAAAGCGCCGGCAGCTGAACCACAGTACGGCCCTAAACTCTGCGCCGGTGTTTTTCAGCTTGGCCAATTAATAGACCTCTGAGAATTTTTCTGCTGGAAACACAGACTGCTGTGGAAAGTCCCCATAAGGTCCCTGCAGCCCGGTGTATATGTGTCTGCTTGCATTAAACACCTTACACAGGCCTCAGAACTACCCCCTGCCAAGGTCTCCTGAGTGGTGGTGTAAAGCACAACCCAGCAGCCTGACTTGATGACAGAGGAAAACTGATTTATTGGTGAATGTTCCAGTGGCATCAGTCCAGAACCTTCCTTTAGTTACTGTAAATATAGTTCTCAGAATGGATGAGTAGGACGAGCATGGGACTGTAAGGAGTGAGAGGGAAAATTGGTTTGATTTTGGACCAAACTTTGAGAAGTCCAAACTTATTTGTTGCTGCTGCCCTGTTAAGGCATCCTCTGGGCTGCTGGAGATTAAGAGTGTCGGTAACTTGCTTCAGCATCTCAGTGAGCAAGGCTTCACCAGGTGTCCCTAGAGAGACCAGCTTGGTGATACTGGGCAGACTAAATGGGCCACCACCATCCTTTCTATGACCACTGTGGGGTTCAAGCAGCAGAGTAGCTGGGCTGTGCAGAAAACCATCTACATTTAATCCCAAATATCACAGCATCATAGAAATGTCTAGAGTGGAAAAGAGCTGTCCGATCAGCTAGTCCAATCGATATTCTGCTATCACAAATCCCTGTAAAGTGAGAAGCTCCAGGGGGAAGACAGCTGGAAAACTGCATGAACTGGGCACAGGGTTTTTGTGTTTTTTAATTAAGAAAAATTTTTCCTTTGGGTTTTTCTTTTGCTCCCCATGTTCCTTTTCCTGACACTCCTCAGATGGGTGTTTTTAACAGGGCCTTTGCAATCTGGAGCGTGCCTCGGACATGAGATGGGCACTTCTCAAGCTATGGTTTCTCAGTGTATTGCTGCTTGGGAAGCAGTGTAGTTTTGTCCAACTGCAGCTCAATAGCTAGTGCCAGAGTCTCAAATCTCCTGCGGGCAGCGAGCGAGCCAGGACGGGCCCTGAGGTGGCTCTGCCAGGCACTGCTGGCTGCTGAGCCCTGCTCTCTGTTAGCGCTGGCTCTGCACGGGTGCTTTCCTTGTCTGACATCCCTCACTTTGGGAGCTAGCCCACCAAAGGCCAGGATTTCCCCGTGTGGGAGAAGCAATCTAGGAAATTGCTGATATTCTGAAAATAATAAATGAGCAAGAGAAAACACGTGTTGGCACATTAAGCAGAATGTGCCTTCAGGTGTCGAGTCTTAGCCAGCAGCAGCATGGGGAGGGAGGAAGGGGGGAGAGAGGCTATTACCTAGGAAAGCTGGTGGTCTCCCAGCCTACATGTCTGGCTCTCACAGCTCTGCTAAACAGGTATTTCCTGGATCAGCCTCTGAGCCATCCTTGCCATCTGCTCAATAAACTGCATGTTAAATGGCTTTGCCAACACGCCACCGTCCCCCGGTGACTTTTAGCAGCTAAAGGCCCCAGGAAGGTGCTGCCTCCCTGTAAATCCAGGGGTGTGCTTTGCAGCTCCCATTCTGCTCATGGTGTTTGTGTACAAGGTCCCCTGTGTTGGTTCTCACCTTCTCAGCTAGCAGCTTTGCTGTCTCTTGAACTTGGGGCTCATGTCACTCTTTGTGAAGGACTTTCTCAGATAGTGAGCAATGAAACCATCATCAAACATACCCACCCAGTGCTGGGCCTCTCTGGCAAGAGTTATTTGTGACCACGTTGTTTGTCTAAAGGACGGGCTGTCGCCACCCAAACACTGGAGAGCTGTAGGGAACAGCTGTTGACTTCAGCTAGAATTAATGGTGGATGCACAAGTCATGGATTAATGGCTTGTTATTACCTTGCTAAGCCATCACTGGGCTTACTTTCTTAATTAAAAAAAAAAATTATCTAGAATGCTAGACACCTCATATCAGTGCTCTGCTGAAGACAGAGCAAGCCCAGCTCTCCAGTTCATTAACTAAGCTCACAGTATAACCTAGGATTACATACATGCCTGCTCAGGGCTTAAAGGAGGGAAGATGTATTGTCTTGAACATCTCCGGAAACTCAGGATTATCCCTGGAGCAAAGATACTTCCTGGGAATAATAACCATTGAAAAACAAAGCCCCGTGCAGTTTCAGCACCACAGTATCTGCCAGGCGCGAGCGATTCGGTGGTTCCAGACAAAGCCACACCATATTTTCAGCCTCTGAATCATGCTACAAACAGCAGGGAGACAGAGCAGCGAGCGGTGAAGAGCCAGTTCCGCAGGGTGTAACGTGTCCGGCTGCCGTCAGAGGATGTCAGCAGACCTCAGCCCTTCCCTAAATATATTCCAGTCATGCAGGACCGGGCCCTGTGCTGGAGAGTCTCACTTGAGTCAACCCCGTGATTCCCGAGAGCTTTGCTCGTACGGCAGAACGCCGTCCTTGGTGGGGGCTGTCTGCACGTCGAGGAAACGGCAGCGCCTGGCTCGGTGGCAGCGGGCACCTCCCGGCTGGGGGGTTGCTGCCAGGGAGGCAGGTGCTGCGGAAAGGAAAGAGATTCTTTTGTGGAAAATGACTTTACAGATTGCTTTGGGTAATTGCCCAGATTGCTTCCAAAGATGTGAGCGAGGAACAGGTTTTGAGCCGAGGAGAGGCTGGTGTGAGGCAAGAAAGGAGAGAGGTGCAGTCTGTATTCACCGATTCCCAAACGGCGAGGCTGTATTTGTCCTGTCGTCACACCACTGGCATTTCTGGGGTTAAGTCACAGACCCATGATGTGTAGGGCACCTCAAAAAACTTTTCTTGGTGTCTTCCATGCATAAGAGAGAGAGGGGAACTGTGGAGTGCACTCACTGATGCTCACCACTTCATCCTTTCTAGTGGCAGCAGAAAGGTGCAGTTGGAAGGCTCAGCTTTGCAGAGGGCTGGCAGGATTTCTGTTTTCTCTACCTTTTCATCACAATGGGAGGGCTTTGTTCCTCTGTCTGGAAGACACCGGATTCAGTTAGCATAGCTTTGCAAGCTACCCTGTAAGAGGAGTTAAACAAAACTCTGTTTTCCTGTGTTTATCACAAGGTAAGAGCACCAGCAGGGCCCGTTAGTGCTGATACACACTGACTGCCCAAAATGACTGTGTTAATCCTCTATTTCTGAGCTGCTAGATCATCTCAGTGTCACTACCAACGTGAGGGTACTCCTGTGGCCTCAGCCATGGCTCCATGAGCCCAGAGGGGATGGCAGGAGAGACTTGCTGCTTCAAATTATCCAGCCTGGCTCTGTGGTCTGAAGTACAAGACCAAGATGGTCTATTCAAAACGTTAATTTTTCTCCCAGCCACATTCATTAATGCTGATTTGCACTGACATAAAGGAAAACCACACTGGTTTCTTTGACTGCAAGCAGGAATCCCTAGCTGACCACTTTGATTCCAGTCGCCACATTCAGTGAAATTTAGGAATAAAATAATGAGTCCTGGAACATAAACAGGATTCAAAATATTCTTTTCCTTTTAAAACATCCTGTGTTTGTACCAGCAACAGTTCTGGCGAGGGAAATATGTTACCTTGGATGTGATGGGATTCAGTCATTCTGAAGCAGGTGCCACTTAAAAGCCAAGTGCCTGTGAGCTTTGTGGCTGATGGATCCTGGGTTCTGCTCTGTACTACCGAGTTGTAGTTGTGTAAAAGCCAGAGCTGCAGAAAACAGGCAAAGTTACTAAATTCATACTTGGATATTAAACTCTTCACTTGCGCACGCCTGTGTGCGTGTACACCCAGATATGGGTGTGAAACCTCGGGGAGTTTTACTTACACAGATGAAGCAGGCTACAGACTTGGACCCAACAACAGGATCACAAAGTAGCTGAGGTGGGATGAGACCTCTGGAGGTCATCTAGTCTGATCCCCTGCTAAAAGTTATCCTCAAAGTTATCTCAGGTTGTTCAGGGCTGGGTCCGGTCAAGTTCTGAAAATCTCCAGCGATGGAGATTTCACAGCCTTCTGCAACTTTCTTTGCTGCTGATTTGGCCACAGAAGCCTTTCTTGCTCATCTTCACATCTCTCACTTCTTTCAACTCCAGGTGAGCTTTGGCTTTCCTAACTCCATCCCTTCATGCCTGGCTCCTGCTCCCATAATCTTTCTTGAGAGCCTGCCCCTTTCCTCTTCCCACACACTCTCTTTTTGCATTTAAGTTCAGCCAGGAGCAGCCTGCTCAGCCAAGCTGGCCTCTTTCCACACCTGCTCATTCTTGTGTACTACAGGAAGCCCTTACTTACGTTCTTGTGCCTTGTCTGTGGAAATCAGTCAGGTCTCCTGGGCTCCGTTCCCCTTCAAGACAGCTTCCTGCAGGATCCTGCTGCCAGTTCCCTGAACAAGTCATCTGCTCTCCTGAAGCACATGGTGTCTACTCTGCTGCTTGCCTTCCTTACTGCTCTCAGGCTCCTAAACCCCACTGTCTCTGGTCACTGCTGCCAAAGCTGCCGCTGACCTTCACATCTTCAACCCGTTCTGACTGTAGTTTAGTAACCAGGCTGTCACTTCCTAGGCTGCAGCAAGGGGATGGATCACTTGTGACAGCGGGACTGCAGTGGGAGGTGTCCCTATTGATGGAGGGGGGGGAAGCTGTGGTTTCAGAGCTGTTTAGATTCTGTTTGAACTCTCCAGCTCTGCCTGGTCTCTGATAAAACCATACCCTTCTCAAGAGAGATAAATAGACTAAAACTTTAAAACAGCTCACGGAGTTTATAGGTATGGGGACTTTTCCAGGACGCACATCCTGGCTGCAGGTAAAAGTGCACCTAAGTGTCTGGCTGTGGTAGATGCCAAGACAGTTGGAGTCGTGTTTAAATGACTGCCTGTTCTCTTGACTATCAGATTTTACTCTCTTAGGAAAAAGATCTTGACATCTCTCAGGGCAGCTGACAGATGTTGGTCCTCAGCAGCAGTCACAGGAGGAGGCTGCATTGACACAGACACAGAGAACAACACGGAAAGTACTAGAATGGCATTGAGCAGATTGGCAGCAGAGCCTTGCTTTGAACGCAACATGTGGCTTCGCTTATTTCAAGAGAAGCAGAAATAGCAGGAGTCCTACTAAGGGCAGCAAAACTCATCAGGAACTGCAGCTGAAACCTAAACCCGGAGCCGTGTGTGCTTGAGGGAGTGTACAAAGAGGTTCCCACCATGTCCACACAGCTCTGGCAGGGACAACCACCGGCAGTGCAGGGACCCCCTCCTCTGCTCACGTGGATCACACTAACGCAAGGATGATCTCTGCTGAGACAGCAAAATTACACAGATGTGAAAGAAGAATAACCAAGAGACTGAAGGTCTGATGCTGGAAATACTCCAGTACCTCCGAAAACATTCATCATGTGATAGGAAGCTCGATGACTGGACAAGCAATAAAAAAGGTCTTGCTGATGGAGGCTGTCTACAGCAAGGCTCCCTCCGTGCAAACATCTGTGCTTCTGGCAGAGCCAAGTGAAGATGAGGCTGATGCAAGACATCTTGATATCATCTGTCCTGGCAAATTCACTGATGCTTGTACGACTTCCCTATGCATCAGAGGTCAGTCTGTGCTGTTTGTTTTTGAAATCAAGTTTGTAGCAACAAAGAGTTCCCAAGTTTCACTGAACTTTACTTGGAGCTTTTGAGCTCCTTTGAAATCAAGACTCCAGTATGTGCTGAAGCCCAAGGAGAAGAACAGAGGAAAATACACCATCCTTTAGAGAGGAAGCTTCCAGACTTGCTTCATCCCTGGTAAAGTCGAGCGGAGGACTCATACAGAAGAGGAAAAAAGAAAAAGATGAGAGTTAGGGATGGAGATGACTTATTAAGTCTCTCATTTCCTTGTAAGGCAGAAATAAAAAGGCACAATATGGAACTGAAAGATGATACTTTTAAATGAGAAAAAGTCTGTGTTTTTGTACAAAAGATGTGCTCATTTTGTGGAAGTGATGGCTGAGGGCACTGGCAGGAGCTCAGCCAGCAACGAGGGTAATTAACAAAATAAGAACCAGATGTAAATCCAGGCAGTAAAGTCCTGAACTGATACAGACAGCTGGAAATAATATCTGAAAGGAGTAGACTGCCCTTGTTCAAGGAGCTTATATATCAGTTTTCAGAACTATTCCACTGCTGAATAAATCATTCCAGAAATACGAGCACACAACAACCATGAGGATGATAGATTATCAAGTGTTAATACACCTCAGGGTAGCAACTGCTTTGTGGGCAGGGTTGAAGACAACACCACTGTTTCCCTTCTCCTCAACCCTCTGCTCCAATGTCACCTCACGTTTTATGGGGACGTGTTGTTTGGTGAGAGGAGACCTTCACTTTTCTTTCAGAGGCAGGAGTGCAAGACGGCTCTTCTGTCTAAAATAAAAGTATCAGTCAATGTTCCTGCTGCAAAGCATCTGACCAGGGAAAATCCCACCCTCCCCAAGTCGTGCTCAGTTAAACATGCCTGTGTGTATTACATATCCCTCACACTGGGGTGGCAGCTTTACAGTCTTGGTTTAAAAGACTCTCTGGGTCGCGGTTGTGTTCTGCCAGACCAAACTCCTGCACGGAGGGGATGGCCACTCTCCGAGGAAGGGCACAGGGCTGACAGAGGTGTCATTAACTCATCCTGTCCTTTCCAGGGCAAGCGGATCGTCAGTGAGAAACGCAGCGAGAGCTTCCCTGGCCCAGGCCGAGTGCCAGACCTGAGCGAAGAGGAGACGGACCATTTGGTGGCTTTCCGCCGGGGGAGGAGGATGCAGATTGCCATCACCATGGACAACAAGGAGAAAGTAAGTGCCCTGCGAGTGCCTGGTCTGCGGTGTAGCCGTGGCACCCACTCTTTCCGCTGAGGAGACAGGTCGGGAGCTAGCCCAGCAACAGGGTGTTGGGAGAGCTGGTGTGGAGCTTCTCACTGTAAAACTCTCTGACATCCATCCCTGTGGAAGAGGAAAGGCTACAGTCCTTTCCCTTCTCTGTGGTCCTGGCTAGAGCTAGCAGGCTCTGAAATATACTGGGTCTGTAAGAAGTTTCAGATGCTGTTTTGGGAGAACTGATGAAAGCACTGCCAGACCTGAGGCATGAATCCCACCTCCTGTCTCTTACCAACTTCATTCTGGGGCTGCACAGCAGACTGAGTCCAGAGCACTGTCCTCTCGACTCCCTGCATGACTTGAGAGTTAACAGAGCTGGGCAATATCTGTTTCTAGACCCAAGTCCTGCTGTGCCTGGCCATAACCTACGGGGTGAGCTGGCTGAACTTTGTTCATCTTTCAAACATATTTCAAATGCTTCTTCTCAGATACCTTCCTCTTTACACACAAGGAGGCATGTGATATTTTCCTATTTGAGAGCTTGCACAGATAAGTAAGAATGCCTGAAGCAAACAGGGTCAGCAGGAACTATAGAGGAAAACAACACTTGGTGTAGCTGCCAAACACACCCGGGAACGCTGGGAGACCTGTGCAGCACCCTCTCTGAGACAGCAGCCAACCATCTGCTAACTGCCTACATTAATCTTCAGCTTCTCCTCCTCCCCAGCATCTGCCTAGGCTCTGAAAGCCGGTGTGAGCCTTTCTCATGGCTACCAAGCAGCTTTGTGAATGCCACGAATCTCACGTATACTGCCTGACTGAGCAGTGACCAGTAACTCTCCATTCCCCAGAGGTTCACGTGGCGGATGTCGCCCGTTTCAGTGTAGGCATCGCCAACACACATAGACATGATGAGTGACCTGACCGTGCCTGGGCTGTAGCTGTCCTTGAGGCTGTCAAGGGTAGTTCTGTGATCTGCAGGGTAAGTGTCTCTGCTTCTTCTCTTGCTGGGCTTGTTTAAAAACTTGTCTCTGAAGTCATCAAGGCTGGGACTGTGCTAGGAGAGAGCAGCAGGCGTGTCTAGAGTTGGGCTTCAGAACCTGAGCCCTCTTGTAAGTGCGTGGACAGCCCTGGAGAAGGTAATATCTCATATGCTTTCCTTACGAACAGGGAACCAGAGGCCGAGTGGCCCTGTTTGTGGTGTTGGCGGTGCCGGGCTCCTGTTGGCTGCAGAGCGGTCAGGGTCAGGGTGTATGAGAGCAGCCCTGCAGCTGTTCTGGCTTAAAGCCGTGCCTGCCTACACCTGCCTACACCAACTACAGAAGAGCTGAGGCTTTGAGTCGTAGGCTGGCACAGAGGGTGTGCAGACTTGATGCTGGGGATTTGGCAGAGGTTGGTGTCTTGGGTCTCGCTCCTGCTGGTCTCAGCTCCCACTGGGCCACCATTCATGTAAGCGTGTTCATTTAAACTCATTGCCACTGAATGCAGTTTCCTCCAAACAGCAGTGCAAGGAGCTCCCATAACTCTGCCAACCCCCCCTTTCCTCGGTCGTACACAGCCACGGTCTCCTTCACACAGCGTGGGCTAGAAGGTAACCCTGATAATCCCCGGAACACAGCTCCACGCTGCTCCTGCTCCAGGCTCAACAAGCCCAGGGCCCTCAGCTGCTCCTCAGCACCCTTGTGCTCCAGCCCCTTCCCCAGCTCCGTTGCCCTTCTCTGGCAACGCTCCAGCCCCTCCAGGTCCTGCTGGGAGTGAGGGGCCCAGAACTGACCCCAGGATTCCAGGGGTGGTCTCCCCAGGAACAACTCATTACCTGACACCTCCACTGACAGTTTCTGTGCCGCAGGAAGCAGCGCACAGATCATCCCCCGTTCGCTTTCACAAAGCACAAATGATTTTATTGACCCATTTCACATCTCCCTTCAGCCATCTCCTCTGCAGGCTTAAGAGGCTGACTCTCTTTAGACATGTCTGGTGAGGAAGTAGTTCTGTATTTTTGATCACTCTCGTTGCCCTCGTTGTTGCCTTTGTTATTTTTACTCTATTCTTTTAATACAAAAGGACCAGAACTGTACATGGGATTCATGCTGCGGGCTCTTGTGGTTGTACTCAGTGACATAATAATGTTTCCGGATTGTTCTCTATTCTTCTCCTAACAACTTTGCATTTTCTTTGCCTTTTTTTTCTTCCTTAAATAATCGAGCTAACATTTTCAGAGAACTAGTCACAATAACACCGAAATTTCATTCCCGAGTGTTAATCACAGTTCAGGCTTCATTACTGTGTGTGTATATATAAGAAGGGCCATTCTTCTCCGTGTGAGTTATTTTGCATTATTGATATTGAATTTCACTGGTAATTTTATGATGCAGGCATTCAATGCCAAGCAGCTCTTCCCTGGCAAATTACATTCTTTGCCCCGGATGATTTAGTATCATCAGCAAACTGTCATCTCTCTATTCAGCTCCTTTTCCAGACCTTTTATGAGCATGTTGAGCAGCACATGTTCCAGTGGCACACCCCTGCTGATCTCCTGCTGTGGAAAGTGGCATTTTCTTGCCACTTTTTGTTTTCTATCCTTTAATTAGTTGTTAAACCAGAAGAGAAACTTCATTTTAATCCCCAAATTGATCAGCTACTGGGAGACCTTGATGGGGATCTCTGTGGTGTCATCTGAGTAGCTGTGTGCTAAGGACCTGAGCTGAGACCCCCCATCCAAGCCTTCAGCCTCCTTCTTACACCAGCATGGACCATCCTTTGGGGCTTGTCACTTCATGCCCCAGCTGGTTCCCTGCTCATTCTGGGTTATTTCTGTCCTCCCTCCCACAGAGGCCTGTGGTGCCTGGCGGGGAGGATCACATCCGTCACTCCCCCTTTGGTAACATCCCCTAGGCTGGCCGCAGACAAACTTGCCTCCTCCTCTCTGCACTTGTCACATTTATCCTATTAAAACATTTGATGGGCATCCTCATTATCCCACATTTTTCTCTTTTTTTTTTTTTTTTTTTTTTTCATGCTGAAGATCAAGAAGAAAGGAGAAAAAAAGAACAGTGCCACTCTCACTGCCCCTGGTGCTCCCAGCTCGCAGCACGCTGCCAGTCCCAGGCCACGCCGCAGCTGGCAGCACGCGGCTGTGGCAGAAGCTGCCAAAGAGGAAATGCAAGGGAAAAAAAAGCTGTTCTTGTGATTTTCTCTTCTGAAAAAGTCCTAGAGCCTTATATCACCCTGCCATCTTGAAGCCTGTTTTTTTTTTTTTACCCAGTGAAAGACTCTTTCTGTTAGCACAGAGGATGGGTAGGGCCACATTACCCAGCTTTTTGCCTGAGCATGTCGCTCTACTGATGCAGCTGCTGTCTTGGAGGTGCCACATCGGGGACCTTTCTTCCCACCTCTGCCTGGCTGCCCCTAAACCTGCAATCAGAACTGGGGATGAGGCCTAATATTTAGCACTGGTTTTCCTAAAGAGCCACTCGGTGCTCCGGCAGCATTCTGGGATCGTTAGTACGTGAGAGCTGCGAGCCCAGGACCGGTGGAGCACAATGGTTAATTAGCAGGTTGCAAATCATCTTTTAAATGGACAGTTGATAAGGCTTCGGGGCTTTTAAATCCTCCTTCTATTAACAGAGTTTCCCAGGGCGGTGTATCAGAAATTACTGTAATCAAGACACACAAAAGCTGCTTTTGGGGACTTGCACCGATGAGCGTGACTCCTGTGCTTGCAGAGGAGAGGAACCAAATCTGCAGCAGGAGGAACGCCGCTGGGAGGGGAAGATTGGCAGAGAGGGAGGCTGCAAAGTCTTCAGTTCCCTTCAGGCAGCACAATGAGGAGGCAGATTTTTCAAAAGAGTTAGAAAAAAAATAATCTCTCCTGTACTAGTTTCGAAAATCCTGCCCAGTGGGGGATCCAAGCACTGGAAAAACAGCTCTAAGCTCTCACAAACCCCTCCTCCTGCAGATGAAATGCCAGTTCTGGTGCTGACACGTGTCTGGGGAAGCAGGTAGCAAAAGGTGAATTTAACACATCCATCAGTACTTATTTTTAAAATCAGCAGACAGCGAAGTAGCCCAGAGACGTGGAAACCTGTCAGAGGTCTGGAGAGCTGTTAGTACAGAGCGATGCTTAACGTGGCTGGGTGATGGCATCAGCACTGTCACCGCTGCACGCTGACGGTAGCTGGCTATACGTACGTCGGAAGGTCAGGCGAGCCCGGCGTCAGAAAGCATTTGGGATCCCCGGGCCATATCCCATGTAGGAGCCGGCTCTGCCCCAGCCCGGACTGAGAAATCCTGGCATCAGTCTTGGGATAAAAAAATGTCATCTTCTCTGACTACTCGAGGGTTTTGTTCCCTCCTTACATCTCTCCCCCCACTGTGCAGGAACAGTTAAACTATGAGCTGATAATGTCGTTGTCATATTTCATAATTTTGGGGGCGGAGAAGAGGAAGGAGGAGAAAAACATGTTTTGCTTCCCCCTGGTCTGGGTGTGTCATTACAGGCTAACAGCAGCTCTGGGGCAGCACCGAGCACATGAGAATCAGCTCCTGAGCCAGCGCGAAAGCAAAACTGACCCCGTTCCGTCGCCTTCACTGCACGGCTTTGGTCCTCTCTATTTTCCACAGTGCCCTTTCAGAAGCAAAAATAGAAGCAGACTAAGGAAAAAGGCATCCCGGCTTTGAGTGAGGGGTGTGAAGGGATGGCGAGCCCTGCAGTGTCCCCGCCACGGCGTGATTTGTGGTGTGAGCTGCAGAGCCAGAGCCCAGAACGGGGCAGCCTCCGGGGTGCAGGGCCCCAGCGCCGGCCGGCCACGCGGGAGCTGCATCTTGCCCACGGCTCGTGAGCGCAGCCAGGCCACCCCGGCGCGTTTCCTGGACGTGGGCTCGGCCCTTGGCAGGGCCGGGGCTGAAGTTGGGCTGTGCTGGGCCGCAGACAGACAGACCCCCGTGGCTTACGCAGGCCCTGGCTCGGTGCTCCGGCTCCGCGGATGCTCTGGCTTTCCGGTTCCTGTCTTTGGGGACACAATCAGGCATTGTAAAGGGTCCAAACCGAATCGTTCTTTGCATGAGCTTGCATGAGAAATATGCAGGCTCTGATGAAGCAATCAGCACACCCATGCAGCTCCCTGCCTCAGTTTCCCCACCAATTATGGGCGGTCTTTGGCATTTCCAAGGCAATCCTCCCACACAAGGTTTCCCCCAGGGACAGAAGGGCTCCAGCTCTGCTGCAGCCGGTTCCTCTGTACCCTTTCTGAACTGGTGAGCTCTTTAACAGCTGTTTTAAAGGCTAAGCATCCATCTGCACCTTGCTCCCCAGCCAGCCTCCCCACATAAGCAACATTTTCAGGTTTCTGCTGGTTTAATCTCTTTTTAATGAATCTCTCTATAAATGCAAGGTCTTGGGCTGGGGCTACAGAGACCCCTTTAGGTGCCAGGTTCTTCAGCTGGGGCTGCACCAGCAGCTCACTCTCAGCCTGGAGGGAGCATTTTTTGGTTACATAAGATTTCACAGCAACCTTTTGAAGTAAACACCCAGTAGCATCTTTCACCATCTTTGCCCATTCTGCAGCAGGCCAGGATATGCTGAGGGGGCCCTTCTCTGAGCACAGACCCCTCTGCATTTTCCCCAAATCTTTCCTGAGAAATCCCAGGACAACTTTGCTGACATCTTCCTCACCTTTTCCAAGGGTCTGTTTACACAAGCTTCCACCTGTACTGGAGCTCCACCAGCTTCACACCAGTCACACCAGTGAAGCTGTCGTGCACTGAATGCGATGTCCATGACCACTGGCTCTATGGTCACACTTCCCACCTGCCTCAGATTGGGCACATGAGGACAGTCCCCAGAAAGACTGTCCCCAGCTCTCTCCCTGCACCATCCCACTGGGAACAGGCTGCAGCAGCAATGAGTTGTCTCAGGAGGCTGAGCAGGTATTGAGACCGGTATCCAGAGAGTATTGAGACTGGTATCCTGAGTGTACTGACACCAGTATCCCAGGAGTATTGAGACTGGTATCCTGAGCGTACTGACACCAGTATCCCAGGAGTATTGAGACTGGTATCCTGCGTGTACTGACACCAGTATCCCAAGAGTATTGAGACTGGTATCCTGAGCGTACTGACACCAGTATCCCAAGAGTATTGAGACTGGTATCCTGAGCGTACTGACACCAGTATCCCAGGAGTATTGAGACTGGTATCCTGAGTGTACTGACACCAGTATCCCAGGAGTATTGAGACTGGTATCCTGAGTGTACTGACACCAGTATCCCAAGAGTATTGAGACTGGTATCCTGAGTGTACTGACACCAGTATCCCAAGAGTATTGATTGAGACTGGTATCCTGAGGTTCCTGCATCCAGCCCTGTAACGCAGGGGGTGGGAAATGCCTGCAGTAAAAGTCCTGTTTGCAGCCTGGCTCGGACCTCAGCGCACTGACGCTTTCTGGAACAGCTGACCTGGCAGTTTGTGCTGCGACTTTCCTCTTTGTGTCTTAGTTTTGCTTGTCGCTGCAAAACAGCAGCATGATAATCTCATGTCCCACACACTCCCCAGGCCCGTAGCGGCTCAGCAGGGAGGGGGATTTGGGGGTGCCCCGGCTCGGCTGGGCTGCAGCTCACGGGGTCGTCTCTGCTCGTGGCAGCGCTGGTGCGAGGCAGCCCTGGAGCTGCCACGGATGCTCAGGGGGCAGGAGGCAGCCGCCAGAAACTGTGGCACTCGGCCGTGCCTCTGACCCACCTGCGGCTGCCTTAGTCCCACGCAGGGGCAGGGAACGGCCTCGCCTTCCCTGCCTGTATTCATTAAGACCGAGGGGCTAATTTTCACCTCCTGCCAGGCAGTGACAGCAACACTGTAGAGCAGAGCTCGCCAGTCTGGCGGCAGCACGGCGGGAGCAGGGATGGACCCCAGCAGGAGGGCACCGTGTTTGGCAGGGACAGAAATTGCTCCCAGCCTTGCCGTGCTGGCCTTTAGCCGCACCTCAGATGGGCTCCCAGCTCTCCTGTGGTTCAATTGTAAGCTGGGTCTTTGGCCCAAATCAGAAAAGGTGCCTGAAACTTGGCCTGCCTTGGAAATGGGACCATACAGGACACCCCTCTGCCTCTAGTGTGAGAGGAGGGAGCACCTGTGGGGACACATCTCTTTATTTTGCTTTCCTCATACATCACTCACTTTCTGACTTCTTTTTTTTTCCACATTAGTTTGATTCAGGGCCCCAGAAAACAATTTTTGCTCTTTTGCTAACCTTCTCTGGGCAGTTCTTACTTGCCTGGTGGGCAAAGGGTCAGCCACTGACTCCCCTGCCCAGAGTCCTTGCTTAATCCTTGACATAACTCCTGTGTCTGTGCTCTTGCAGGCAGAGAAGAGGAGATCAGACAGTGACAGAGGCCCAGAAAGTGACCACAGCCGGAAGGTGAGTGGGGCCCCGTGGGGAGGACCCTTGTCTTGGAAGAGGAAACCAGTAGGACATGCCTCCCCACCAGTACGAGTTGCATCAGCCCTAAAGGAGGCAACAGCATGCTCCGATGGGGACCCCCTTGTTCATCCTTCTCCTCATCCAAAGCTTTGCTGAGTAGCTCACACACCAGAAGCAAAGCATCACTAGAGAGAGGTGACAGGACCTGCCCTTCACACCTTGTCACAGCTGCTCAGGTCCCCAGCACCGCAGCAGGGATGTCACCAGGGGTAATGTGCTCACTCACATGGCAGCCTGGCCCCAACAGGTTTCTCTCCCCACACCATTTGCTTGGGGGTCAGAAGGCTCAGGCCATGTTAGCTGCAGCTCCTCACTCCAGCAGAAGCTGAGGGGGGTGGGGGTAAATTAAAGCCCAGTCCTTTCCCCCTGCCTGTTTAATGCAAACCCTGGAGGACAGCTGGCTCCCCTGAGCCTGCAGATGCTCTTAATTAGTGGAGCACAAACTTAATAGCCCCACCTCAGTGTGGTTCATTAGGAAGACACAGAGGGGCTCTTAGGCATTAATTGCAGCTGAGCCCCCTGAGTGGAAAAGGGGGGCACAGTACCTGTGTGCTCCAGCTAACTGTAGCTCCACTGCCTCTGAGGTGAGATCCTGCTCAGGAACAGATCCTCCTGCTCTGCAGCTCCCACAGCCACCTCTGCAGCTATCCATGAGTGAGCACAGGCATGGGCCTTGCCCTCACTTTGGCCCTTCTTTGTTAAAGGCTGAGGCAATGAAGGGGGCTGAAGCCGGAGAAGGGCAACGGAGCTGGGGAAGGGGCTGGAGCACAAGGGTGGTGAGGAGCAGCTGAGGGACCTGGGCTTGTTGA
>JANIJG010013789.1:0-30467 GCA_024611175.1 Megaceryle torquata
CCTTTGGGGAGGGAGGGGGGTTAACAGAGAGCATCTGTTAGGTCTAAGGGGCTGCCCTGACCCTAAACTGTGACACTATTGTACTTAGCTTCAAGGGGAACAGCAAGTTGTAAATGAAGTGTGCTTATTTTATACTCAACAGGTGCATCATCACTGTGCACTAATATACTTGAAGTGCTTACTCAACTGACGTTAGATATCAGTGAGACCACTTTTATCACTAAATATTGATGAATTTGGCTTTAATTTCTTTGAAATATGTTTACTTCATTTATCACCACTTGCTCAGACCTCTAGAAAATTATCAAACAAAACCAAAATAATCGAGTCCTTAACTTACAATGTTTCCTTAACGGTAAATCCTTTGTTTTAGTAAAACCCATTTTAGAGTTTTTCTCACCTGTACATCTTTTACTACACAAAGATTCCCCCAAAGCCACTAGAACTTTGACAGTAATGTTTGACAAGACAAAATGAAAAAAAGTGTTCAATTTGAAGTGCATGATGCAGCAAAAGAAAGCTGCTGATTGATCTCCCTTGTGTACTGTATTATTGGCAGTTGTATTAAGCCATCTCCAGCTTGCTGTACCACCAAGATAGTTTCCATTCTTTGACGAATGGAGATACTAGTATTTTTCTTTAACCCAGAGTGAATCCTGCATTTGACCTATCAACTTCACTGCATGTTAATAAAGAATCATTCAATTCTCCATCCAATTTTTTAGTTTTACTTAATCATCCTCCACCTGGGTTATCTTTCTCTTTTATTCCAATTCAAAAAATATTTTAATTTTCTGTCTCCTGAAAATTGAGGTAATCTTTCTTACATTAATAACTCATCCGTCTGTTTTTTTCTTTATTTGTG
This sequence comes from Megaceryle torquata, assembly GCA_024611175.1. NCBI lineage: Eukaryota > Metazoa > Chordata > Aves > Coraciiformes > Cerylidae > Megaceryle > Megaceryle torquata. The sequence continues at coordinate 866 of JANIJG010013789.1, forward strand.
CTAGTTGAATAAATATTACCAACTTGGAGAAGATGCTGGGGAGTAAATTACACCTCCATCCACCAAATAATAGTGCTAATAATCTCTGCAGCTCCCCACATGATATAAACGTCCAAAAGGCATCAGAAACAGTTATTTACATCTGGAAGGTGCTAAATAAATTTACCTTTAACATTCATAATGAAAGAATGCTTATTATAAAGAGGCACATGAGAGGAACTGATTGCAATACTTGACATAAAAATTTACCTTCTTGATTAATTTACTGCTAGTGAATGTCCTAGAGGATTGTACAGTAACCACTCTGTAATGTAACTACACTGAAATAATTGCATCGTTGAGGCAATATGCATACAATGGCCATGGATAATGACAGTAGCTGAGCAAGCAAAGCTGAACTTTGCCTGTGTTACCTCAGTGCTATCTTCCTTTTGGCTAATGTACAGGCTTGAGCTGTTTCATGGACATTTGATGGTGCACTTGTCTTCTTGAGCTCATTTAGGAGTATAAACATGATGAACCATCTGTAAAAGGGAGGTAGCATGCATATGAACACCAGAGAAGCAATGAGAAGATGACACATGGTCAAGCTTTTTCTCTGTCTCTTCTTCTAGAGGTTGAGATCATGTATTCCTTCAAAAGGGTTTCAGAACATCTTTGACCCATGTGTCTGCATGATGTTACAGGAAAGCAAATGTCTTCTTTTAGGAAGGTGCATGGTGAAAGAAAAAACACTGTTTAATTTTATCTCACAAAAAAGGCTGCCTCATAGCCTGTCCAGATAAAATTTCTCTTTGGTTTTGTCTAAACAACTAAAGTAAGACAAACTTTTACAATTATGAAAATTTGAAAGAATCTCAGTAATCTGACTATCTCAGAAACTCATATCTAAAATAGAACCAATTTATGATTTCATCAAGAAGAATTCTGTAACCTTTTCATTTATGAATAATGAGTGCAAGATATTTTGAGGTATTCTTTTCACTTTTTCAATATAGAATCTGATTTAAATTCATTTCCACAAAACAACTAATTGCAATATCTTGTTGACCCTCTTGAGTTGAAATAAATCCCAGAATATCTGTTTGTCATTGATGTATCAGGTATCAGGTCCTACCAATTACCATCAATACTTTTATACATTTTATTTTACTAAGCTTATTTTCTGTCTAAAGAATTCATATGTTTGAAACTTGTTAAATGTTTAATATTGTTAATGTTCTTTCTTAATTGAAATATTCAGTTTTAAATCATCCTCAGGTAAAAAAGTTGAATAAAGCCTATGGTATAAGGTGAATGGTGCAGATTACATTTTATAAATAAATCAATCAGAAATACAAATTGCACTTCATATCGTGAATAAGTTATTTTTAATATCAAGTTTCAAATCTTGAGTTTGCATGCTCCTTGAAGAATGTACCTTTTTATTAAGGAGTCTATAATATTGTGATTTGATGTATCAAAGACAGTAAAGCCTGAAGAACTACTTCGTTGGAAAGAAATGAAGCAAAATTAGAATTCTAATACCATCTTGTTTGAATACTCATGTTTTTCCAAAGGATGACACCAATTCAATTCTATAATTAAGCAATAAGATTAAAGAAAATGGAAAAAAAAAAATAAAAGAGAGAGAGACAAAAGACAAAATGAAAAAAAAACTTTTTGACAGGGGAAGAATATAACTTTATGTCACCAGGTTGTGACAATGTGGTGTGGAGTATCTATAATTAACATTCCTGAAAACTTTTGTTGCTTTAAGCACTTGAAATACAATTAAATCAAAGACTCAAAAAGTAACAACAGCCTTACTTGATGGCAGTGCATAACACAGCAGCAGCACAGCAGCAATCACAATACGGTGAGTTTCCCTTGTCCTGAAGTTTGCTTAGAAGGTTTGGTTTCTGAAAGAGTGGAGTTCAGAACTGTCCAGTCATATTAAAGGATCCACCAAAAGATTCACGTCAAAGACAAGCCATAGCATTGCCTTGGACACTGAATGCCTTAATCACTTCTGTCACTTTAAGAAAGACCTTGAAAAAGTTGTGTGGGTTTTTTCCTGTTAGGAAGTTCCCTGTGGAAAGCCAGGTATGCAGAATAACAGGGTTACTCTACCTTCATCAACCATGTTCATTCTGTTTCTTGAAGAGATCCTCAAGGCCATCATAATCCACTTAATACCACTTCCCAGCAAACCTACTCGCTCCACAAAGGCACTGGACCAGCAAGTTGGCCAGCACTGCACATACTTCCTGAGGACCCTCACATGTGTGGACAGTGATGATGCATGATTTCTGCGTGATGAGCTGTCTGCTCACATATTCTCCTTGGACAGGCATTGAATACCATTTATCAACCTTGTGCATACAGCATGGCACAGTCTAGCCCTCATAGACAGCAAGTATGGGAAGACAGCAGGCAGAGTAGGAAAATATTTATAGCACTGAAAAACATCTTGGGCATTTGGTACCATGAACATGCTCACACACCAAATCCCTTTCATTCTATCTCAACTCTGCAATGCAAAAAACTGGACAGAAATGCTGGCAGACATCTTCTGCACTTACATCCCTAAAAATATCACAAATAGCTTATACACCTTGGTGGAAGATAACCACAGGCTTTCCTCTATGCTCTTGCCTTATTGAATCTAGCACTTGGAAGTCAGTGGAAATCTTGTCTTGGAATGAAGGCACAGGGAAGTATTTCTCCTCATCCCCAACTTTCATGGATATAGATATGCGAAAGTGCATGTTCGTTACTGACGCACAGTAAAAGGATCAGGGCCACCGATGACAGATATTGAAGCTCATAGATTATCTTGGTCTATTGTTTTTCTTCCTCAGATCCCTAACCCCAACGCTTGTACATAAGCAGCACACTCTTCACAAAGCACCCCACCCTTTATCATGGTTAGACAGACCTGGCTCTGCTGCAACCTTGCCACATGGGCACATGCAGGATAACTCTGAGGTCACTTCCCCCCAAGCCAAACTGAGAACTGCTGTGAATCAGGCAGCACCCAAACACTCTGAACAAGCCATTGGTATGCGTCCTCTGCTGGGAATGGGTCCTCGCCTCTCTCCAGCCAGCCAAGGAGAGCCAGGGTAGATGGCAGGCTGCAAACGCTTTTCCCCTCACTTAGGCAGCCTTCTTGCCATGATGTGTGCTGAGAAGAAAAAGATGCTTCTTTTATATCAGCAGATGTAATTTATTAACAACTTAATAAAAAGGATAGTGTAAAGAGTCACTAGTCAGAGCACACGCGAATCAGATAAATAAGCACATTATATGTTGAAATCAGCTGATGTTAGCTCTGAAAATTTCATGATTTTTTATAAGACTTGGCATTTTACTAAACCAAACTGCAAATATATGACAGGGAGGGACAGTAGGAAGCTACTAGTAAAAAAAGTGAGTCATAGAAAGTAAAACAAACTGAATCAAAGGCCAGTAAAAAAAACCATAAAGTATTGTAATTGCAAGAGAGAACTGCTACCTTGCTTCAGTAATCCTACTTCATTCTTTGCATCACAGAAAAAATGACTAAAGGAAAAATTTATGTTTTATGAAATAAACATGAGCAAAACACAAGTGTAAAAATTATGTGATGTTAGTTGAATCATATATAGAATATTTACATACCAAATAATCTATGTCTGTGGAAAAAAAAAAAAAAGAAATTGAAACTCCCATAACTTTGTGTCACGATTTTCAACTGGTGAAGCAGAAAGTCAGTCCCTGGGAAAATGAACAGAGAACTAAGGTTGTTTTGCATTTCTATAGCATTCTTAGCTCGGTGACCTCTTCAAAAGAATAAAAACATTTAAATATACATCTTGATCTAGAGAAATTTTGAAAACGGGATGACATAAAATGAAAAACTGTTTCCATTTGAGAGAAAATTAGATCAATTTAAGTAGCTATTTAACTGTTCACAGGAACAATTATTCTTCATGGTATAGGTATGAAATGCAAGAAGAGAAATCGAGTTATGCAGTCTTTAGGTAAGTGAAACTATCTGCAGTTGAGCTGAATAGTTGATTGCTTCTCAGACAAAAAGACTGAAGATTAAATATTTATTCAAGTCACTTGACTTTGACCTTAGCATTCATATGGACTTATTTCATGGATCGTGTTAAATAGATTTTTCACTCAGTCTTCAGATACTTTAGAGTAAGCAGAAAGAAATTTTGCATATGTAGAAAACTATGCTTTTGCTTGCATATTAGAATTGAGGAATCCTTACTTTTTGCTAGGAGTAATACAAAATCTATGGTCCAAACACCCTACTTTGTAAACATCCGTGAATGAAAAGAGTGGGCAGTTGACCACCCAGAATCTCTTATTAAAGAAAGTAATTCTCTAGACTGATGAAACTTTAAGCATCTTGTTAACAGGTGAACAAGGCATGTTTATACCAACTTATATGCTGACCTTTAAGAGTCCATTACTTTTGCTCAACTTGCGAATGTGGCTGGAAGTGATTGATGAACTATTTCATTTCAGGGACATCCATGAAGGAAATAGCTCATATTAGTACCTCTCCATTAAGAAGTCTATTCTGGTAACCTGAACTAAAACTGCTAAATATGTTTTATGCGCACATTTTACTGTTGAATTTTATGAACCAAAATGTATATAAGCAGTAATGAAAACTACGTGCCATACAATGACATGAATGTAAAGGCTATTTTAATTTTTTTTTTCTTTCTGTATCCTCTGTTTGTTCCTGCCTGCTCAGTAGCTAATTTTTCTCATTCTGCTGATCTGTGTAGAATAGTCCAAGAATTGTAATATATTTCTAATGGTGTCTAAATTAAGCCTTTGAAATTTTCAGTGTTTTTCTCCTTGAACACAATACATAAGGACAGAGTTTCAATAATCCTATTACTTGGTACAGAAATAAGCTATGGCTAGTGGAGTGTCTGATGCTTTCAACTTCCAATTAGTGACTGTGGCTCCTGCATATAAATTTGCAGAGTAATTTAGCTGCAGTTACATTCATCAAACAAGAAGCAGAAACATTTCCTATCTCCCAAGAAACGAGATTTTAAAGTTATTATCATCTATAAATGATATTATTTACTGAAATCTGCCTCTTCCATTACATGTTGTAAATATAGAATACCTTGTGTGTCTTTAAGATAAATTCTTCTCTAAAGTGACTAGTAAACCAATGAAAATACCTCAGATTATAGATAAAACTGTTATTAATTCCTTTATTTGAATTTACACAGCTGCATATCAACATAAGTTAGACTGTGCTAATATTTTTTCTTCCAATGGAAAGAAATTATTTGGAAATTACACAGTTTAATTTATGCTTAGAACTTGGCAAGTATCAAGCACTTTAAAATTGTCTTATCCTTTCTCTCAGATACTCACCAACCTAATTTCTGAGCAAGGATATGTAGAGCAATAGATCTCGATTATAGGTAAGTGTATGTATGAGTTAGGGATGAGAAAAATGAATCTGTAAGAACAGAGACCTATCAATAGAGTTAAGTATCTAAGTACTGAACACCTTAGGTGTTTGGAAGTGATCCCCCTAACTTGAAAGGCAGCACTATAACTTGGATAAAATTTGCTGAGATTATTTTTTTTGGCACATATATCCAACATCTTGATGAAGCATTATTTAACATTTGTGCTCATACAAGGGTTTTGCTAAAGCAATGTTCATAATATACTTCATATAGCTTGTGACCAACAGCTGATCTATTCACAAAGAAGTAGACTAAGTGGGGTACAAAGCGTGCAGATCTGATAGTGGGCAATAATGGAGAGAAGGTTGGTAAACATGGGGGCAACCTATGTCCATGTGGTAGATGTTATGGGGCAAAACCATCCCTATTAGAAAGATATACCAAAGATTATACCAAAGATTCAGAATAGTTTGAGAAACAGGAAAAATCCATTCAGGAAGTGTTTTAATTAGTGTGACTTTTTTCCACCTTTGTATAAACAAGAAGGGAGTCACAACCAAATAAGCTTTGTACTGACCTACAGGATATTGTTCAGTGTCAATGCCCTGTTGCGGGCATGTACATGACCACATCATTTCAGATAAATTGTGTCAGGACTACATGTTGAAAAATAACCTGTCTCCTCACAACATCCTTATAGTCTTCAACAGTTGCCTGTCTCTTCTTCCAAAGGTTATAAATTCTCTTTTTTTTTTTTTTTTTTCCTGAGCTTCAACATAAGCTTCCAGTTCAGCTAAGATGGTCTTCCCTGCTGGCTTGTCTTTTTCCACATGGGGACAGCTTGATCCTGTGCCTTTAAGATTTCTACCCAGAGTAGAAATTTTTTTACAGAGTAATGGAGCACAAGCTATTAATGTGTGATGTTTCAACCTGAGTGACATTGGTCTCATCACAATGCTGAAGACTGTCTAAAGTGAGATGAGATAGGGACCTGGTGTGGTTGTTAGTGATTTCTTATTAAGTTCCTTCCTGACTTCTTCCAGGGGAGTACAGGATTGTTTGCATCCCTTTTAATAGTATCATGAAGTCTGTTCTCTCTTGAAATACTGTCTGAGACTCTTCCTCACATTATATATGTCAAGAGACAGTGATATATCCTTTCTGGTGACCATACACAATGTGGTGGTTTTATTTTAGTTGTAATTCTGTTTTTATTTTCTTTTTTCATTCATCTCTACTGTAGTCCTTTGAGACAGCAAGCTCTTGCGACAGCTAGAGACTGGAGAGAGGACAGTAACAGCTATTGGCAGACCCTTTGAAGTGGAGTTGTGTTACAGATGCCTGGCTGCAAAAAGTTATTGGCTTTTGGAGCTCTTGTCCTTGACAGGAGGAGGTACAATGAGGTACAATTCAAAAGCTGGGATCATCTGGAAGTATCTGATTTTAACCACCTCTGTGTTGTTGGAAGCACCTGTTGGTGGCTTGGTTTTTACCTCGAAATCCTTAGAGAGGAAGGCACACCCAGCAAGGATTGCTAAAGCTGGCCAGTAAGAAATAGTAAAACAATTCAAAAGAAATACCCCGGTTTTATCATTGTAATTGTCCATCTCTGTTTTTGAACTGTACAGCATACTTCTGTTCTGCACCTTCAGAGATTGTGGAATGAGGTGAAATGAGAGAGCTGGTGCAGGGTTCTTTCTGTATCTCAGTAAGAAAAGACCAGTAGCAAATGGCTTAGTAAAATAACTGCTTTAATAAGACAGGGGAAGAAAAGGAATATAGATAACAAGTCTTAAACCCCTTCAGATGCTGCGCACCCCACACTCATGAAACCTCCAATGGAGCCCAGATAGGTTTTCCCATGGCATGCTGTGCAGAGCAGATCCTGTCTGTGAATGGAACATTTTCCTTCTGGTCATTAAAGCTGATACAGCACCTCCTAACAAGAAAATAGATCTGTTTCTAAAGAGTGTTCATATCAGAATTTGCTGCATTTTTAGCTAAAGCCAAGGTTATGCCGGTAGGATAAGGGCTTGTGCGAAGCAGAAGCTGCCCACAGAGTCCTTTGTTACAGTGAGCTGTCTGAAGTTATTCTGTGGATACCACATCACAGGCCTGACGATCACACTGTATGCAGCACAGCACAGGCCTGGACCTACTGAGATTAACTGCTGTGTGGATCTCTAATTCTTAAACATGCAATGATCTCCTGGTTGGGATCAATAAACTGTCTAACACAGAAACACTCCAAAACTGTCTGTGGTCTGAACAGAGGAAGTTTGCAATTAGATGGGGAGCACATACAAATAGTAAATAATTGACAATGCACAGCATTTTAACCTTAGTCTGATGAACTTCCAAGTAAACTAGTGAGTTAATTAATACCTTTGCAATAGAATAGAAGCAGCATAAGTATGACTTATGGAAATTGTTCCATCCTGCACCTTTTGTATCTAGTTTATTGAAGTCTGAGTCAGGTCACTAAGGTCCACAAGTCATCATTATTCAGTTATGTAAATTAATCTGATAGTCTAATTCCCATTCCTGGTTGGCAGGGACACAGAAGCTTATACTAACCGTTGCTGGTGAAATAGTTCAAAGTCTTGGGGTCTGAGTTTCCACTTTGTTCTCAGAGGGCACTTTTCTCAAAAATGAGTGTGTTAAAAATAAGGCAAAAATACGGCTCTGATGAAGACTTTCTGGTTTGAAGATATAAAAACCATGTCAAGAAGTTATGTGAGAGCGATACTGAGAGACATCCAATATATCCAGAATTATCTGATAGGAATAAAAAACTCATTTGTAAAACCATCAAAATAGAGTCAGAGTGTTCATCGATGATTACAAATTAAACAGAAGGTTCCCAGACATGTAAAAACTAGTAACAGTGACCAGCTATCACTTGAAAAGAATGAACTTACCTCAAAAAGTTAAATGCAATTCTTCATTTAAGTTTTGTTCTTTGTTATGAATGTGTCCTAGTTTGAGCAAGAACAGCACTAATTCTGTTCAGTGATTTTACTTTTCAGTTTAGTTCTTCTAACTAACTACACTTTCTGAAGTTAGCAGCCTGTTTTCATAGGCAGTGTCTGCTGCTAGCAGTGGTAACATCCCATGTTTAGAGTTACTACCAAAGATCGGTGTGCAGACCAAGGCCACTAGTTGATGTTGTGTATCACATTGGGGGTGCAGAAAGTGAAAGGTCACACCTGCAGGGAGGAGTGGACAGGACAGGTGACTCTAAAATGACCAGCAAGGTATTCCATCCCATATATGTCATATTCAAAGTAAAGCTGAGGGATCATGAGGGTCTTGTCCTTCTCTTTGCCCTCTTGGACCACTTTGCTGGCTTTTTTTGGCTTGACTCAGGTCCTCTTTCGGTTTCTCCCTCAGAGCATCTGAGGAGGACTCTGTCTGTTCTGCCATCAATCCCCATCTGTGTGTTCCTGAATCCAGTACCAGAATCCAGCTCCCAAACATAGCTCCTCTCTGTCACTTGCTTGCTCGCTTGCTCTCTCCCTGGGGGCTCCTGGGCTCTTCTCCCCTCTTGGACTGCTTTGCCAGCTTTGCTTGGCTTGCCTCAGGTCCTCTTTTGGTTCCTTCCTCGGACCATCCAAGGAGAACTCCATTCTGCCTTCGATCCCAATCTGTGTGTTCCTGAATCTGGTACCAGAATCCAGCTCCTGAACACAGCTCCCGTCTGCTGTGGGGTCCAGTCTGGGACTCCCCTGGTGCCTGCTCCACAGCATCGGTGTGATGACAATTTATGAATATTACAGTGATGTAATTACCATCAGGGGGGTTGGGTTTGATACTGGTTTTGTATATATTTGTAAATATTATAGTTTTATTATTATTATTTTCATTTTCATTTTCATTAAAGCTGTTCTAGTTTCCCTTTCTAATCGCTGAGTCTCTCTCCCTTATTCCCTTTCTCTTCCCCTTTGGGGATGGAGGGGGTTACCAGAGAATGTCCATTATAGCTCTAAGAGGCTGCCCTAACTCTAAACCGTGACAGTCTGACAGCATAGTTAGCACAGTGCTAACATATATTAACCAGAGCCGAATATAAGATTGAAGAAAAAAAAGTGAAAATCATCTGAAATTATGTAGTCAGAGATGTCAGCAGCCTCTGAAAAACTTTGACTCTTCAGTATCACAAAAATGGCTGCCAAAATCTTTACACAGAGGATATAGCTGGCAAACCTGGTTATCCAAAAGCATTTATGGTAAGTACAACTCAGGTAAGGAAGCTGGTGTCTGGTAGTCTACTGGCCTGAACTGAGAAAAATATCACTGGACCTCTGGGTTAGAGAGGCAAAGGGTAGTGATGCTGAGCATCCTTAAGGATAATGAAATGATCAAAAAAAGTGAATAAGAGGGAGTGTGGTAGTAAACTGGCACCTGGTAAAGACTACCTGCTAATAAAAGATCAGGAAAATAGTGGAGTTTGAGTAACTTGCAGAGGATTACAGCCATCTCTGGTGATATGGTAATACAAATGAAGACAGTTAGCATTAGGAGAAAAAATCAGAGTGAAAGGTAGGAGATCTTTAAAAGGTCTTTATAAACTGAAAGCAAGGTATAGCATGCATCAAATAAAGCCAGAATATGAGTAAAATGAGAGAAAAAAAAAAAAAAAAAAGGCTCTGAGTATTACCAAGCTAAATATGGGCAAGTGGAGAAATCGCAGTGATGTAAATCATGGAACAAGATCCCTGGAGCACTTGGGAAAGGTATTGTCTCCGTTTGTATCTATAAATAGAAGGTACAGAGCACCCATTGATACTGGAACTTGCACAGTCCTGTAACTAGATACTTTCTGAAAAGACATCACTGAATTTTTTTTTTCCTTTTCAATCCAGCTGTGCCAAAGATCTTGCTGCATAATAGAGGTGACCATACAGTTTACTAACCAGGAATTTCTCATCTAGATTTATGAATGAATGAACCAGTATTGCTGGGGAAGCTTGTGGTTGTAAAGTCCAACAAGTACTATGTCAGGGTTAGTGATCCGCATATTTAAGGAGACTCTAATCCTTTAATGGGCTGGAATTGCTAAGACAGAGTTGTGGAGAACAGATGCTGTTTGGTATATCAGTGTCTTTAACTCCAGAACAAATAGAACTTAGTGCAGCAGAGCACCATCAATCACTGTGGCATGTCACAGAGGAATGCAGGTGCTACAAGGGATCTGTTTGCTGAACAGCAGGATCTCGGTCATGTCACCATAAGATGTAGACAGTTACACACACAATACTATACCATATTGTGTCCTTCCCCGAGGAAGAAAATAGGGGGATAAAGTGAATGACTGTGAAAGAACCTTCTGTGACAGAGGAAGCTGTTGCTTTTCAGCTCAAATTTAGGCTTACTTAGGCAAGACTTCAGTCCTTCAAATATTTTACCCCCAATACATGGAGAGTCTTCCAGTGGTCTTACTCTTCAAAAACAATATTCACTATTCGGATATTGCTACTTACCTCTGAATTACTTTATGAGACATACTACAATACTAAAGCCTTTTAAAGGTGAACATTCTTTAATCACAAATATTCCAACCAAGGGCTCTAATTAGGCTCTTGTGCATTTGTGAAAGTGAAATATTTGAAACAGAAACAGACTGAAAGATAGCCTCTGACACTAAAAAATATTTTGAAGACTGTTACAAAAGTTATTTCTTTTTTAACCATTATGGTAAGGATTGAAATGGAAAGAGATTTTCCATGAAAGAGTCAGAGCAAGAAAGACATTTCTATCAAAGAAAAGGTTACTGAGAACATATTTCTAAGTAACCCCAGGAAATTTTAAAGAGAGAAGTTAAATCCTAATGAAATTGGTAAGCAATTTAGCCCTTGCTGAGGGTTTTGACCAAAGGATAGACAAAACCTTATTTTTTCAGTGAGACTTGCCTTTACATGAGCAAGAAACCAGAATTCCCTATGTGGTACTTTATTCACAGCCCCTGATCAAGGGCCTCTGGCAGTTGAGTTGCTCCCCAGATTTAACCATGGCAATAAGAACAAGAAGAAAAGAACAGCACACTGTGGAGTTGAGGGCCATGACAGTACTTGTTTTGGGTGCCTTTAAGGCTGATCATCAAGTGTTATTCAACACCCATTAGGCCCAGTCTTGTCCTGACATCTTCTACAATCACTTCTTGAGATTACTGGGAAATCTTGCTGTTAGAAAAGTGTCTACCCCAGAAACAGGAACTGTGTGAACTAGCTCATTTATGGTCAAGAAAAGACCCACCTATACATTTTTGTTTCTGCATTTTATACAGAATTTTCATTGTACCACACTGTGCAGGAGACATTACCTTTCAATTTTTCACAAGGATGTTATCAGTGTTCTCCATAATAACAGCTTCACTGTGACCAAAATAAATAGCAAAGTTTGTGCTATGTAGTGCTTCTAGTGTTTTAATTGAACAGCATGAAGACTGTCCCAGTGTGATTCAGCATATTTATTTTCCCTCAAGGCAAGAAAGTGGCTATTGACAAAACTTGCCTGCTTCACTAGGAAGGAAGCAGACATACAAAGATTAATCCTCCTATGATACCTGAGCATCTTCCTTCAACATGCAAAGGCAGTGGTGTATATCCAGAACTACATTTTGAGTAGAGTCAAGATACAGCTGTGTGTATGCCCAGATACTGAAGTGAGGTAAGTTCTCAGGTCTTGTAAACATAATTAGAACACATTACTGTCTTAACCTGTTCTTTTTCTGTTTCTTATTGTCTAGGCCTTTTATTTGATGGACATTTATTTTTTAACCTTTTCTCTTTAGAAGTTATAGGCTCCACTATGACACTATGTTTATCCTTTAAGAATCCTTTAACTTCAAAAAATGTCACCTCTCTAGGCAAGCAGTGGTAGAGTTTTTTTGGTTTTTTTGTTTGTTTGGGTTTTTTTTTTTTTTTTCTGGTGGAACAAGTGTGGGAGCAATAATATAGCACCAGTAAAGTATATTGTTCTTGCAAAAATAGAGAAACAATTGGAGCTGCAACATGGATACCATCACTTAGAATACATATACTTTTTCATTATTGGCAGGTAGCAACAGTATGCAAATCCTCAGATGTGAGCAATGTTTCAACTTTTGGTCTGAATATTTCACCAAGCAATAATCTTTTTAGCAAAAATGTGCCGAAGTTTTTGAATGCATTTACACTGTCAGCTGCTACACATTCTAGGAAGTGCATTCTCATCTATGAATGTTACACTTTTCTGAACATACATTTCCTGAGAGGACAACATAATCTCACCTGTGCTCCAAGGACATGTAGGTTTCATATGACATATTGCCACTTACCAGCTGGAAAATATCACAATGTACTCTTGCAAACTTGGCATGCTGATAGTCGACCTAGAAAAGGTAGCAATATAGAGTGCTGCATACACCAAATACATGCCCATCTTTCCTCTTAAAAGAACCAGACCATATGATAAAAGGTGAAGATATGAATCTCACTTGAACTGTACCCTATAACTGAGTGAAGATACAGCAGTAATGAGCTCTTGAATCTGAGAAACCAGAAGTACGTGTGCTTCCAGATCTAGCCATGTAGATGTTGCCATGTTTCTTTTAATCTCATTCCAGCTACTTTATGTCTCTAAGTGGCATCTGAGTACTTGGTATCTACATCTGGCTTCATAAATCCTTTCACATAATGACAATCTTTGTGTAAGATAGTGACTTTAGTCCAACTACTGGTCTATATTTTTCAGAGCTTTGATCAGAAGAAGCAAACTCTCAACATGTACAAAGATTTTTAATGAGGATGACCTACAGTAGTCTCATCATTAGCAAGGAGTCCACAGCTGAATGGGAGAAAAAGATGAAATGACCACCGGATAATTAGGAAGATTAGATAATCATAATAAAAAACAGAGAAGAAATCCAGTATACAGGACAGAAACTTCAGTGACACAAGTGAAAGAGAAAACATGGGGATGAGTTCTGTATTTATTAGGATGAGATTCCTACAGCAAATGGAGTTAGAGATTATAAAGAGTGGAAACAAATCACAATAGAAAACACAATAGTGTTTTCCACAATAGTGGAAACAAATGACAATAGAAAGGTCCCAGGGAGAGATTAATATCTTGAATGGAGGAAGTGAGATATCACAGAGAATTACAGCTACAATCCCTGGACAATCTGAAATTTGTTTTTAAGGTATGGTCTGGGATTGTGTTATTCTTTCTATGTCACTGAAAGAAGAAATATTGTTATCTGCTGTAAGTGGAAGCAGCTGGGAGAAGTAATGAAAAATAAAATTTACAAATTAAAGGAAACTTACCTAAGCATTTGATGTATTAGAAAGAATAATTATTTCAAAGGTTATTTGTTGATTCATGATATTTAAATAAACTCCATACCAATGAAATAAGGAGCTTTCAGAAGAAAGATACTGACTTGCATTTTTGTTCAACTCAGTCCAAACATCAATAGAGGCAGACTTATGCAATGTGTGAGGGGTACTCTGTACATTGTCTTCTTGTACTGGTGGACAATGACATATTCCAAGTTACAAATTTCACCATGTATGAATAAATGTTCCTTGAAATTTTTAACAGCTTTTGCTAGCTCATTTTACTTCAGCTAGAATAGAGTAGGGAGTGCTTGTAGTAGAGGGTTACATGGCAGAACTAAGGAAACTGGTAACATGCAGAAAGGGAGTGGGATAGTTGTCTGGAAAAAGGTATGATGGGGACACCAAATACTTTCTGTGAGTTTTCCTGAAGAAAGAAATCCCTCCTCTGAGAGAAGATAATAAGGAAGGACCTGACTACAGGGTGAAAGTTTTCAACAGCAAGCTGCAGTTTGCAGGCTATGAGTATGCTTGCAATTTTCTGTGTAGTGAAGGCTGAAAATCCCATGGAAGATGTGCAAACAGCAAGAAAAGCGATTATGACAATGACTTGAGAGTGAACAGAAGACTTCAGGTCTTATGGTGTGGGAAGCACTGGGAGGTCATGCTTGATGACTTACTTAAGAAGCACACACACAAAAGATTGTTGATTCTTGCTTTAGACTTCAGGCAATCAAATCACATTTATCTTCTGTTCCTCTATCAAACAGACACAAATAGGCTTGTTCCCAAATGTTGACTGCTGTGGTAGACTGTTGTTACCTATACTTTTCTGATTAAAAAAGAGAAGGGGGATGTTCACCGTTTGTTTGGTTTTGTGGTTTTCTGTTTGCTTGGTTTGATTTGGTTTTGTTTTGATTTTTTTTGTTGTTGTTTTTGGGTGGGGTTTTTTGTTTGTTTGTGTTTGTTTGTTTGTTTGTTTGGGTTTTTTGGTTTGGTTTGGTTTTTTTTGTTTTTTTTCTGTATTTACTTTCATTAGGCTTGCAAAATCTTGGTTTGCTAGACTTTTGATTTCAAGTGGTGTAAGAAATTCTTTCTGTTTATGGTAGAGTGAAAGAAAGTATGAAAACCAGAGATTAAAAAAAAAGCATCATCCTTTAGATTTCATTTTCTTGAAGAAGATTTGAACAGCTGCCTTATTTGAATAGAAAATATTACCTTTCTTATGAAAATAAATTTTACCTCAGGCAAACATTGTACTACTTGATAATCACTTGCCATTCTGATTAGCATTACAGAAGGGATATTTTAATGTGGAGTTTAAATACAATAGATTAATTTAGTAAAATTAAAAAATGCCTTTTTCCATTTAAAATATTAAAAGGAAATTAAGGAGTCTATACTTTCATTTTTATTTTAACAGAAAATGGTCCATTTACACATTTTATTCCTCTGAAGCTGTATTTGAAGCAGAATATTGAGGTTCAGTATTTCTGTCAATTAGCCTTTCATAAATACAGTAAACCCATCAGTCTCTGGTTATTCAATCACTGACAGACTAGATTTAAAATATAAAATAAAATTAAAAATAATTAAAAAAAAGTGAAGTAAACCACAAAATATGAAAACAAACAAAAGGGACTCCTGATATTGGGTGAAAACGGGACAAATACCTTCAGAACAAATCATACTTGGCCCTGATCCTCTTTGTTTGGAACAGGATAACTCTGATCAAAAGCACTGTGGTGATACAAACAATAACTGAAGGCAATAAGTCATAAATAATAGTAGAGTTTATAATAATGAATATAAATACAGACATACTGGATCAATCCAAAGTGTGTCTAGCACAATATTCTTTCTCCCATAGCAGTCAAAATGGGTTCCCAGAAAAGGGATAGCAGAAGAGTAATACTCCACTTATCACTCTAATCTCTAAGTTTTGACCTCTAATAATATTCAGCATAGGGTTTGTGTCTTGTTTTTTATTGTCCAAGAAAGAAATTTACAAAGTGGTGTCCAGCGGAGTGCCACTAAAATGGGTAGAGATGCAAAGGAGACATTGGAGAGGCTGGGTTTGCTCTTTGGTCAGAAGAGGGCACTAAAGAGTGACCTAGTTGAGGTACCTAATGGGAGTTTGAAAAAGGCATGAGAGTTTCTCAGATGCATAGCCCACAAGTAATTGGCAACAGTCACACCTTGCAATGAGTGAAATGTCAAGGAGATACATGGAAAATACTTTTTACTGTAAAAGTTGTTAAGCACTGGAACTGTGCAAAGAGTTCCACTTGCTTGAAGAATCATCACTTTGGTTGTCTTTTAACTTTCCTGATAAGTTAATTTGTTCTCCTCTGTTCTTACTATGAAAAGGAGAGGAAACAATCAAATGATACCCACTCTTTCCATGCCACTTGTGGTTGTTATGAACTTGTATTAATTTTTTTTTTTTCCAGACTTGAAGACTCCTAGTGTAGTCATGATATTGTAAATAATGCTCGTCCTAATACAGTTATCAGATGTCTATGTCTCTATGTAAATAGCTTTGTGATGGTATTAACAGATGGTGTTGTATAAGCCTCAGGATTTATTTTAGACAAAAAATACTCCTGCTTGTGGTGCTTTGTTATATTCTTAAGAATAGTAACATGACTTCATTGCACCTTACAATGGCTGCCTTTTACATTCACCTTGGAATTGCAGTCCAAATCTCTTTTTCACACTTTAACGCCAAACTGTGAAAAATACTGAATTTAGTGACAGGCCTTCATCACCACCTCTTGACTAGTGGCTGTAATGTAGTACCTTAATCTGCTGGCAGTTGCAGTGAGGATAGCACTAAGGCTGCTTGAGCTTTATGAATTTTCTGCAGTAACACTGAACCAACTTTTCAATTAATTTTATTTCTATGTTTATCTCTCAGCCTGATACATGATTTTCAGTCATTAGTCATTTAAACTGACTGTGTCTTTTTTCGTCATTTTATTTTATCCCTTTACACATTGGTTGATCTTAATGATTCATTCAAATGCGCCTTTGTTGCTCTCTTCTTTGGATTTCTAGTGTTTACTCTAAAAAGGTTACTGCAGTACGTCTGCAAGGAAAAACACATTGCTATTACATTTTCCAAGTATACAGTTAATATATTACAGAATTTGCAAGACTGATTTTTTCGTATTCCTAGCTTCTGTGAAAACCATTCACTGATTTCTACAAAGACACAGAAGCCCAGATTCCTCCCTCCTAACTTAAGGCATTTAACTGAAACACATACATTTATGGACTTAGTCACCCTAGATTCATTTAGACAATAGAAAGTGGTCTGTCTCTCTTCTCTCCAGAAGATCTGCATTTTAAGATCTGCATTTAATAACAGAATTGACATGGAATGACTGTGGAGTTATCTTGCCTGTGTTTTTCTCTTCTATGCAAGAAGATGAACAGCCACTGAACTGAGATTGTGCAATTGATTTCTCTACAAGATCTTTTACACAAAACTATCAAAACTGTACAATGAAGACAGCCATTCTTGAAGTATAAAATGAACTTTACTAATAAAGTATTTTGGCACATTATTTTCCTGAACTTCTATATGCATGATGGATAGACTTCATTCATCTACAAAATACACTTATCTGCATTTGAGCTTTTAACCTTAGGGTCCCTTTATAATGAATGGGGAGAGAGAATAATCTTTAGAATATAACACCTCATGAAGATGGATTTTTCTTGGTGAATAATTAGCTAGACTGGTGATTTTTTATTTTATTTTTGCCAGTTTCTTCTGAATTAACAGGGACTTATGACAGTTGGAGTTCTGACACTAGTCAAAATGAACTATGTCCTGATCTTTTGGAAGAGTTCTCCATCTATAAAAGCATATGATGCTTACTTATCTGAATAATGGAAGCAGAGACTGGAACTTTAATCTCTTCCAAACTGGGATTTTTTCTCTCTTCCAGTCTCTACAAATAATACACAAATTTGCTTTTTTGTTGATTTAAACATCCGAGTAATTAAAATTTTTGGTTGTAAAATAACCATCTCAGTATAAGAACTCCTGTGATAAAACAGTGTATGAATCTCCATTTTGATAAATTGATGAAAGGCAATTCTTAAATAACTTTTACAAGAGAAAAATAATAAATATTTTAGAAACTTTTAAAGAGATATGGGAAAAACTACTAAAATTTAATTTGCATTGACATATGCATACTGTAATTCCAGTTACAAAACATATGATTTATACACATGACAACTTTTCTCTCCATCTCATGTGTTAGCAAAATCATTTGCATTTCACTAAGATGATCATCTCTTTCCAAGAACAGTTTTTAAAAGGAAGAATTATATGATAAGGTTTCCCATTTTCCTTGGAGCAGGGAACATTCTAGAGTAAAGTATACAACATGTCCTTAGCACAGAAGTGAAAACAGTGATCATTCTCACTTTCTTTTTTTTTTTTTTTCCCAGTCTCATATTTTGCAGTGCAATAGTCTGCAGCATATATATTAACTATTTAAAATAAAGTACACTGAATCTCTTTATAATAAAATGGTACTTATTTGCGGCTAAACAGAACAAAAACATCTTGGTCATGCTGCAAAATTATCTACATGGTTGACCATAAAAATGAAGCAAGAGAAGAGATTCAATTAGAAGCAGCTGTTTGCATATGAAATGTTTTCAGCTCCATAGAACTGCTGTTTGATGTTACACTGGTATCTTTATTAGAAGGGCTGTCATAACACTGAAAATCAAAATAAAACCTATTCCTACTTATCCATTGCCCAACAGAGGAACTTGTTCAGGATCCCACATTTTGAGGCAAAAATGTAGAAAGTATTTTTGCTCAAGAAGATCATGCTTTTCATACTTCATGCCTAAGGAATGTGCTCACTGGTCAATGATCACGGAGAATCACCTCCATGGTTCCCCTTCCTTTTAATAGTAGTAGCTAGTGTAAAATCACTTTGCATTAGTGGCTTAAAAGACGTATTAATGCTCCCATCACCATTACCTTAATTTTTAGCACCTGCTATTTTCATAGACACTGACTTAAGTGAATTCTCAGCACAGCCTAGCTATTTGTTTTCACCTTACTTGGTTCATATTAAGTAAGGGGATGATTTATCCACAAGGGCTTAGGAAAGCACCTGAAGTGCACATTGATAAAATAATCTGATAAAAAAACCCAACCTACTGACATTTCCATTTTGAAACACATACATGCTCATTGCCTAACGTTTGGACAAACCAGGCATATAATCTATTGGTTTGGTTGCTTTATGACAGTGGAGATCATCTGACTTTAGCAGTGTGGACTTTTATATGTCATCACAAATGAGAGCAGAAACATGTTAATAGCTTTTTACATTTTATTTTTAACTTGTGCTTGGTCATGTTGCAGTACCATAAAAAGTTCATTTCCACCTTCTCTCAAAGGTAACTACTAATTTCAAGTCATTATCTACTGGTGAAGGAAAACTGAAAAGGAAAGTAGAAAAAGCACATGATACAAGTCTATTTTTATGTAGTAAACAACATGATTACTCTTCCCTTTTTCATGGCAGATTCAATAAATGTTGATTGAATTATCTAGCATTAGCTGAAGTGGACGTGGACAAAACAAGCTATAAGAATCCACAATAAGAATCAATGGAAATTATTTATTTCCTGGAGAGCAAATCAAATAACAGGGAGGATCCAATTAGCTAGTGATCACATCAAGTGGAAATCATTGTGCTAGTATGCTGCTTCCTCTAAGCTGAGGTCAATAGTCACATAAATACACAGTGGCAAAAAATCTTTTCCTTTGTTTATTCACACTGAATCTGAAACACATGTCCCTAGCACTGCATGCCTCTGCAGACAGTAATGTACACAACTACCAAACAAGAATACTTACATATGGATGGCTACTGAGCTACTTATACAAAAAGACCCCGATAATTATGTTACGAATAGAAAACCCAAGACCTGCTACTCTCTACTTTGTACTCATTAATCCACTCTTTTCCACGTCCTTAGAGGAAACAATAAGCATTGCAGATTGCTCTGAAATGTAACATATGTGAGATCTCTTCAGCAGTGCCCAAATCTGAAATGAAATAACAAAATTATTATGAAGATTCCAATTACACCACTGTTACAAACTGATTTTCTATTCCCTTGGAACAAAACTGTAGATTTCCATTTGGATCCCTCTAGCAGTATCCAGCCAAGTCCTGTCTGTCCATGTGAAGTCGGAATTCTGACTCTAATTCAGAATCAGCTTGTGGTTAATGCTAGCATTGAAAGATACTCAGTTACATAAAAACAAGAGCCAGGCTGAAAAAGCTTGTGATATTTGCTATTTAGAAGGTTTAACTAATGAAATAAACCTTAATATCTTGACATTGCTTTCAGTCTGAAACTGACTTCTTTTGTGTATTTAATATAACCATCATAAGTTTTGAGTAAATCTTGAATTACTTTTAATTTTTCTTGACATCTAAAACCTGGTTAGTTTAGGATTATGTACAGAAGTGAGGTAAAGCTCATAGTTCTTTGCCCTGATAAACTCCTACTGAGTAGAATACAGATACTGACAAGCATCCATGTACAGATATTAATCCACAGGTCAATGAGCCAGTTGCTGGAGACATCTATGTGTGTCTGTGAGGCAGTAGCAGCTGTCAAGCTAGACTAGCTAGTAGGTATGACATGAGATCTTGAGGCTGGCTACTGGGAAGTCTAGGCCATCTACAAAGGACTCTATATGTGTGTGGAGGCTGTGAGATCTGCTAGTAATCCTTGAGGCTGGTTACATATGGCACAAGAAAGAACAAGATGGGACCATTTTATCCTTGTTCTTAACCTGAGCAGGCTATTTCAAATTTATGTGAGTGTTGTTTGTGGTATCAACTCTAAAGGCACTGTGTTCATGTTGGGGTTGATCTGTTGGTAGTTGGCTGCTTTGGTACTGTGTATGTTGTGTACAGAGAGTGTGTGTGCTCAGTCCCACTGCAGGCTGGATCTGGACATCAGGAGCCACAACATCTTCACACCTACAGACCAGGAAAGAGGAATTGCTCTGTGTCTTGAAGTCTGGTAAATTTGTTTCAGTGAACAAGAGAGGAGAAATAATGTTTGTCTCACTAGGTGCATCCTGTTGCTGCACTAGGTTTGGCTGCTGTTTAGCATCCTACAGAATTTAATTATGAAGAAACTTCAACTGGGAAAGAGGCAGCATGGGTAGTGTCAATAAAAATGTCACTCATTCTTCTGTAGATGTTCCAGTGTCAAAAAAGTTAAAAAGAAAAAAAAAAAGCTATGCCTCAGTTCATATATAGCACTCATCATTTATAAGGATGGTGATGAAAACTTTAGATATAGCTTTAGAGCATTTTGGTGTGGTAGGAGAATTTGTTTCCTGTTTTTCAGATAAGGATATGGGGTTTGATTGTCAGACAGGAAATGTGCTGTGGAAAAAAGAATGGACTTAGTCTTTTAAGAAACTAATTCAGAAAAAATGATTCAAAAGAACCAATCCCCTGAATAGCAGTCTAACCCCATAGGTACAAAGCTCTCCCTTTTCCTTCTGCCATTCTTTTTACTGTTGACAAAGAGAAGTTGAACACCATTATGGTAAATATTCTGTTGCAACATCTTCGTTCTCTTTAAATGTTCAGAGTCAAATATACCACTGTGTACATCATCAAAAGCTGATTTACACAGATGAGTTTCTGGCTCCTAAGGAGAAGAGCAGTAGGAAGAATATTCTAATTAGCATTCAAAAGTTGATCAAAATAGCAAATACGTTACTGGAACAGCTGATTTAAATAACTTGTAATTGAAGACACACATTTCCAGAGCTTGAGGGGTTGTAATAAAAACAAGAACAAATTAAAGAAAAAGGAAACAAAACAAGTCTTACTCAGGCAACTGACAGTTCCGGTTCAGAATATCTGTAAATTGTTCCCTCTTCTAAACTGTCATTTATTGTTATCTTCCTGGAAAAGCCACTTTTCAGAAGGGTTTTTTTACAGCAGTCATCTGCATGGAGTGAAGGTGATAAGGTAAGAGCTTACATTTTGCTCTTACACTGGTCTCATATGCAAGGTTTCCTTCTCTCATTTCTCTTCTTCCTTCTATTTGATGCTGTGACCATTTGCTGAGTATTTAACAGCCCTTAATCACAGGCCTGGGGCCACAGTTTTTCGAATAAGACTCATTGCATGGAGATTGTGAAAGCCTTAGAGCGGATAAAGCTGTCTAGCTGTCTGATAGTGTGTTTTGCTTTCCCTGTTTAATTCCTTCAACAGATTCTGAGTGTGGTGAAATAGTATCTTCACTGTCCTGAGCAAGCAAGTCATATGAAGACTCACCTGTGAAGACTAGGGACGTAGGTTTCAAATTCTAGTTATTTCAACTGTTAAAGTAGATTTTTTACACACACACTTTAACAGGAAATTGGAATTTTTCATTATTTTATGTGGGAACGGAACAAGAACTGACCTGGTCTTTCATTACAGACTTGAAGATGGTATAGAGTGAACATCACAAAAGCATTATCAGGCATACTTGTTCAAATGAATTGGTTTTCCTGTGTGCTCCTCTTTTTAGTGATCTCTTTCAAATGAACATTCAGGGCAGAATTCTTTTCTAGCATGAATCCACAAAAATAATCAATCTGAGACATTTACAAAGAACAGAGGGATGATAATCTCAAATTTACATCAATGAGCATAAAGTAGAATACATGGGATCCAGAAAAGGGCAGTGTTCAGTTTACCCTTCTAACACTCTTGGTACAGAGGAAATTAAGTGACCCAGACAAAGATCTAACATGTACACTAGGACTTCTTGTGTGTATGTATATATGAGCCACAAGTAAACTGATGCAGTTCCACTGAAGTAATTTGTATGGGTTTATACTAAGATCTCTGTTCTGCAGCTGGCTGATAAATACTGTGGTAGCAAATTTATTTCAAGGATAATAACTTAAACAGTATTTACAGGAGTCAAACACAATATTTTAAACACAAAAAAATGCTACCTTTTTGCTAACTCTCTCAGACATAGTCAAACACCAGCTCTTTTCTCTATCTTTTAAGAACCGTCACACTGAGAAAATAAACTATATTTGTACTGCAAATAATACCATAATACATAAGTGCATAATATAAAATGATACTTCATTAATCACATAATGTATTTGTTATGAATTATTAATTTAGACACCATTTAAATTAACATTTTATAGGTGAGAAAAATTAGACTTAGCTTTCTTTTTTCATTTCAGATTATCTCTATTGCCTTAGAAGAGTGCAAGAAGCATTTGTAAAAGCAACGTAAAAAGAGTAGCCATAAATCAGAAGTTTAAGGAATGTTTGAAAGAGAAATTTCCTCTGAAATGTCTTATTGTGTTTGTAAGCCAAGTAGATTCAGAAATATGTGCTTCAATTAGGCATCAAGATTTTATAGTGCTGATGAGAACAGACGAAATTATTAATTTCTTTTGCTGGTGACCTTTCACTGTGGTCACATATCTCCTTAACACTGACCATATCATACACATTTTGCTGTTGGCTCTTCTATACGAGACCATTGCCAGTGATGATTTTACAAAGGAAAACTGTCGAACTGGGTCAGTGCTCAGGCATTGCCTGGAAAACTGACAACTGCCTGTCCCAGAGCTGTGTGAGTAACTATTTTGGCAATCTAACCCAATACATAATAAAATCTTGTGCCTGGAAATGTTCCATAGCACACTCTAATCTACTAACCAAACTACAACTACAACTAAGGGAGCCTGTAGAAAAGGATGCTCCTTTCCATGTGACCTGTAAAATCCCCCCCCCCAAGTAATTTCAGATACGAAAAAGAGCAGAGGTATGATAGACTCAAATATACATCAACAAGTGAAGAATGTGAAGGGTGAGGCAACAGATGTCAGGCTCCTGTGACCTGGGATTTTAGGCAACAGTTGTGGTTTTTAAATCCTAATCAGTGTTGAGATCCTTGTGGTGTCCTGAGCAGAATCAATGCTCTGTTGCTATTAAAATCTATACATTCAAAAAAATCAACACATGCTTTACCTGGAAGAGTTTATAAATTAAACAGACAGAGATGAATAAAAGGGAGTAGAAAAAAATTACTTTCTATATCTTACAGGTGAAGAACTTAATTCACAAAGAAGTTCTGTCTAACCAGAAATCAGAAACCTAACCACAAAATCTTACATTCTAATCTAGGAACTTGATAAATAATCACATTTTTCTTGAAAAAGAGGAGGAAAATCTCTATACATTCATTGAATACATTCAATGTTGTAAAATGAATCACAGCTATAACACAGAAATAAAGTCATAAATCATTTAACAGGACATGTACAAGCCCCTCTCCCCCCCTTCTGATGCAAATCATAGAAACCCTAACATGTTGCCCATTATGTTAGAATTTATTGAAAGCTGTCTTCCTGATCAAGTCTACCAACAACATTCAAGAGTATTTAACAAGTAGGACTCATATATGGCTGCAGTTTTTGGTAATTCAAAACCCAGTATTTCTCAGGAAACTCCATTGCATCCTCAAACAAATGGCCAGCATATTAGCACACTCAGCTAATAACTTTCCATGTTTTCCACATAAAGCAAATTGTTATTCATATAATAGGAAAGCTCATAGCACTTCTCAGGCTTGGGTCCCAAGGATAAGCTCATAAAGGGCAGAGAATATTTTATCTGTCTTGATTTAATCTGGTTATTTTCTTAGGTCTTGCTTCAATAATGTAATATGGCATATAAACAAATATAAGCAATATTAGATGTGGATTTTCAGCACCACTTAAAAGTAAAATGAAGGACTGTATCAGATTTGCTTTCTCTTTTCAGCTCAAAGTCAGTGACCGTGACAATGTTTAAATTCCACTACACTGTATTCTCTAGAGGTTTGTAATCAGACCTTTGAAAGAAGCAATGCCTTTTTATTACTAGTGGTCCAGAAATAGATTCAGAAGTAGGAAAATATGCAGTAGAATATCATTACATCTTCATATAAATTAACATAAAAAAAGGTTTTGATTCATATCTATGGAGGCTTTTGCCAATCAATAATATTCATGTATCTGTGAGGAAAGCAGAGAGCAGAATATTTTAAGGGGCAATGAAAGCATTACTGCCTATTTAAGGAGTGTGGTTTCTGAAAAGCTATCTTTTCCTCTCTGCTTGTTTATGGATAACCATTTTTATAAGATTTTGCATTTGTTATTTTGATGTAAATATTAAGAAAGGGAACATGACAATGCTATTAATTTTTAAATTAAACCAAGCATTAGAAAGCATTTATGTCAGGAACAGCTCTAAAAAAAACCCACAGATGCTAATTTATTTTAATTATGCTTGGGAATTTTCTTTCAATACTTTCATCTACACACAGGTGCTACTTCCACTTGCTGTTGCTCCACAAATTCACCTCTCAGCCTTTTTCAAAGGCTGTCCAATAATAATGGAACTCTTCTCAACCAAAGTCCAAAACCATTTTATTCCCTTTTTAACAGGTCTTCCTTTAAGAATGCCTCAAAGAAATAGGGCAGCTAAACAAAGCAATTCTGAGGTGTCAGTGGATTATAAATATGACTGTTTACTGAATCAAAAGGAAGTTAAGTCAAAGAAGTGTATACACATGTTGTTGCACATCGGCATTCTACAGATGAGTGCCAGGCTCAAGGAGTATAAATTGAACAAGGTTAAGAACAGCTCTCCTTTACCTTGTATTTATAGATTGTCTTCTCAGATTGCAGGATGAGTCAGGGACTATATGGTGATGAAGAACACCGATTTTAGCAGTGTGAAAAACAGTATCAATGATAAGACCGAGAAAACACATACGTGGGTGTGTACATATATGACTGCATACTTGCAAATGGAAAAGGAAACCTCCCTGATAGAAAGACTATGATATCACTAGGTGTCGCTCTTGTTCCATGTTCCATGTTTTCCATATTTTAAACAGCTAGTCAACAGGGAGTTTCTGCAAAATTTAAGCTTTTATACCCCTAATATTTTATGTCTGGTAGTTTTATTAGGTGAACTACCGTCCACTAGGGATCATACTGCAATATGTATTTTCTTTCAGCCCACAGGTTATTGTTGTTCTGAGTTCTGCGGTCAAAAAGCACCACCTTACTTGGCATTGCTGCTCTCACGAGTTCCTTAAAACAAAAACCCATGATAATAAACAGTAGTAACTTCTTGCTTGAGGCATTATTGTCATGATTTGTGCATGAATTGTTAAATGGTTGTGGATTTAACACTTAATTAAAAAAAAAACCACAACAGTTAACATTAATTACTTCAAAATAATGTTTGGGTAATTTGATAAAAAAAATTTAGATGCTTATTCAGAAATTCGACATACTAGTTGCTAAGTAAATAGTTACAGAGTTTTATTTATTTATTTATTTATTTTAGCATGCTATACCATCATTTTTAAACCTTTATGAAGCTATTTTAAAAATATTTGGCTTGTCCCTTCATTTTATTTAATTTTAGGATTTTCTATTCTTCCATTCAGTCTATTTTATATCAGTCTCTAGGCATTTAAAGGTTTCAACACTGCTTTAGTTTACATTGCCTTTGCTTGGTTTACAGCTAAGGTTCAATAACATCCACTGCTTAAACCAGGATAGAAAATCAAACCGGATTACCAGTGGCTGCAGTGGAATTAGACAAATATGATGGGGCACTAAAATGGCATTGCAAGTATAACAAGCATATTCTGGATTATATTGATTAAAGCTTCATACAGTTTCTATGTATACTCCAAGTATATATACTCCTTATATATCCAAGCACAACTGAAAAAAGACTTAATACATTTTAGACCTTTAGAAGTTTCTGAGGTGTTTTGTTTGTTGATTTTTTTTTTTTTTTTTTTTTTTAATGCATTTCTGACACATTAATGACTTTTTTCAAATCCCATTAGTATTTTACCTGGATGAAACAATCCACTTACCTATGTTCTGTTTACAGACCATCATAAGGTTTAAATTACCTACTTGAAATTCTTAAATAATAGCATAAACATGCAATTGATAACATCCAGCAAACTGAAGAACATTCAGGTTAGCTCCATAGTTTCCTGATCATTTTTGTAGTTTTGGATGTGTGAATATTAAGTTATTAGTAGTATTCACACTGCATTTATATTTTTGTATATACTTTGTGCTCTTCACTATGCCAGAATGGGATAGCTATTAACCCTGGAATATCAAGCAGTAGCTTTAGCAGGGAGCGGAGAAAGGTAAGAGAGTAACTAAAGCTCAACATCTGCTCCTTTGCAGTTGTTACTGTAATTTAGAGCTACTGTCTGTTTTTCAGAACTGTTAGTGATACAAAGCTAGTTGAAAAACAAAATGATGTATAATACCAGAAGGTGAAAGTATTGGGCAGCCTGGATTGCAATTCTATTGGTTCATAGGAAATAAATATTACAGAGAAATAAATTATTATATGTTATTATTAGAAAAATGAAGTGTTATTAGAGTAAGCAAGAAACAAATGAGTTCTATGCTACTACTGACCTTTGTTATCAGCATTAAAGTGCTTCATTATGGCAGTGAAAGGAAATTCAAAATGTAGTCATTTAGCATTGTCTAGTCTCTGTCATGTTTTTGTTATTATGTTTATTTTTATTGCAATCTACACAACTCCACAGGGAAGTGGGAGTACTGTGTTGTTTTGGGCTCTCCAGTCCAAGAGTGAAAAGGAACTACTTAGGAAGCAAGACCAACGGAAGGCTAGGAGCATGATTAGGGGACTGGAGCATCTCTCTTACAAGGAAGGGCTGAGAGACCTGTGGCTGTCTATTTGTCTGGAGAAGAGCAGACTGAGAGGGAATCCTATCAATGCTTATAAATATCTAAAGAGCAAGTGTTAAGAGGATGGGGCCTGTGTCTTTTCAGTGGTCCCCAGTAGTAGGACAAGGGGCAAGGGACAGAAACCTCAACATGAAGAATAACTTCTTTACTATGAGGGTGACAGAGCACTGGAACAGGCTGCCCAGAGAGGTTGTGGAGTCTCCTTCTATGGAGACTTTCAAAACACACCTGGACATGATCCTGGGTAACCTGCTGTAGGTGAATTGGACTAGATGATCTCCAGAGTTCCCTTCCAACCCCTACTATTCTGTGATTCTGCGCAAACAAAACCATTCATATTCTATGTGAACTTTAACATATATTTTAAAGCACTGTTATTAAGTGTGTTAAAACAAGGGGTCCAGAAGAGGCTTTTTGGTCCTTCTCTGGTTATGAGATTTCATCATGAGTAAAACAGCTCCTTTTAGAGAATCTTTCATGAGGTTCCAGTTTTGTGAATATATTTTTAGACACATGGTGTAATTCAGATATAAAAGATATGATTTTTATAACTTTACATCTTTTCTTAATGACAGATACACCATTTCAAAACAATCAACACAAAACTGAAACACAGGCCACATTTAATTGTGCCATACATACATGCAAACTTGACATTGATCATACATCTATGGTAGTATCTTATGTGTACCTCTTTTTACTCTGACCATGGTACATTGTCATTTGCCTTCAGGACACCTACATCAAGTAAAGGCTTTTTGTGGGAAGGACATATACTTCATAAATATGGGTGGACTTCTTCCTGATGTAAATGTTTCTGTAGCTGCAACTCAATGCCTGTCATATGTTCTTACACAAGATACACCAACCTTCCTGTTCACCCTACTAAGTTCAGAGCAGATATTATTCACTCACGGTGGTACAACGTGTTTCCAGGCAGCAATGCATGACAAAGGGATTGCCATGTTTTTGTCTCTCTTGCCACTTATCTGTAGTATGTGGAGTGTGAGGTGCCCTATGAAGTAATCAGCTTACTTTTTGTACCTGTGAGTTGTCCTGATTCTCTGTATTTACATATTCTAATGTAGATGAGGAACCTGCAATGCAGACCTCTAAAGAAGTGCCAAATCCTGTGCAAGCCCATTTATATGCTCATTAATTTCTAAAACGGGATTACTGTAAGATCATTTCTTACAGAATTAATCAAAGGAAGCAGAGATCTGTGTATCATCTCATGTCTGAGCTCGTGAGGAAAGTTACTTTGAGCCACATTGAGGAGAACGGAAGTGGGAACTCAGAGAGAGCTCCTGCACAGTCACGCAGCCATGCAAGTCTCTGGTTGTGGTGAGTGCCTGAGCCTGGCACTTGAGCTAGATGAAGTTGGAAATGCCTCCTGTATATGGTGTGTCCAAATGGATGACCTGCTCAGGCAGGTGGTAGAACTGAAAGAAGAGGTAAGAAGATTGAGAATAAGACTGTGAAACTGAAATAGACTGGTGGAGACACACCCTTGGGACAAGGCAGGAAGAAAAAGCCTTACAAGTAGTGGAGGACCCAATCTCCTGTCACCAGCCAGGAAGGGCAGACAAGGAGGAGTGGGGAGGGGAGGCTTGGAGACAGGTCCCAGCTCAGAGGAGAAGGAGAATCCTCCCCCCACCTCCCTTTCCTCCACCATTGCCCTCACTGATGGGTACAGACCCCTTGAATTTGAGGCTTTTTCTAATGAGAATATCATAGAACCATTGGTCTCTGTGTGGCACAAAAACTGGAGCAGGTGTGTTCTCTTAAGAAGTGCTCTGCCTGCAGTGTCCTCTACAAGGAGGAGAAGATCCCCTCCTCCCTTGCCACCAGGTAAAAGGAGACAACCCAAGAGAGAAGAAGAAATTGAGACAGGTCCCTGCTCAGTGATACAAGCAAGTCCTACCCCAGCCTCCCCCTGCTTCCAAGTTACCCTCGCACAGTAGGGGTGGGGCTCTAGAACCTGAGCAACAAAC